>JAZDUH010000135.1:1372500-1462500 GCA_036419115.1 Scarus forsteni | reverse complement strand
TACTCGATTACAAAATATCCCCCAATTAAGTTTTGTGCCTCGAAGCATCATTTAATATATATTTATACATATAAATATATATCTGGACTACTATACAGTGCACAGTGTTTGATACGGATGGTCATTTCTGTGGCACACCTTGCCTGCTACCTCTGCTGCTGCGCGGCTTGTACAATCATGAAGGAAGAGAAAAGAGAGGGACAGAAAGGAGAGAGTCCACATAAGAAATGGCAGAGAGTGTCCAAAGTGTGTGCTCAGTACAAGAAGGGACGAAAAGAAAACACAGTGCAGTGTGTCTTATGTCAAACGGAGTGAGCCTAGCACATAGCTTAGCACGATAGCACGTCGTTAGGGCTGCAACTATTACTATTACAGTATTTTAAATATGCTCATCACAGACATGCGTCCTCTTTCCACGGTGGAGGACACAGGATTTAAGAACATGATCAAGGATTTCAATCCAAACTACACAATGCCCTCCAGAACACACTTCACAAATATAATTGCAGAATTATATTACTGCTTTGTAAATCAGTGTTGTATTGGCTTTGTTTTAAGCCAGTACTGGTTAAACTTTGAAAGTTGTTAAAATAAAAACCCTTTTCTGAGGAATAAACGGCATTTGGTTGCTCATTTTGAAAGCCCTAAATGTTGCATTGTATACAATTGATTTATTTGTTTAAAAACAAAAAAGGATATTTTGTTAGAGTACTCGAGTACTCGAAGAAATAATCGACAGAGTACTCGATTCCAAAAATACTCGATAGTTGCAGCTCTAATTGATATTGATATCAGTGATAATGAGTCCAGAAATATCCAGTACTGGATACTGTCAAAAAAAGGAATATTGTACATCTCTAGTCTGAAGATAAAAAAAAATGTGCAAACCTGGCAATTATGACAGAGCTGGGTAGAACCTCAGCTCTGGGTTAGTAATGAAAGTGCAAGGCAATGATTGTAGTCAACAGAAATGAGACTCAGGGCCCTCCTAGTCCCAAATGAAGCACACTGACTGGGTTTGTTAACGCTCAGTGCTTTGGCAGGTGTATTTATATATTAGGATATGTTAAAGCTAAAATGTGTTGGTGTAACCTAAATTGAACCAGAGTGTCAGCTCGATCTCTTTACAGTTGGAAATACACTGCCTGGCCAAAAAAAAAAAAAGTCGCCACCTGGATTTAACCAAGCAAATAGATACAAGCCTCCAATTGGATAATTACTGCATGGGTGATTATCTTTTCCGCTGGAAACAAGTTATTTAACCCCAGCTGATGCAATGAGCAGCTTCGACACATCCTGTGGTCGTGGAAAAGATGTTAGTCTGTTGAAAAAGGGTCAAATCATTGGTATCAAGTAGAGAAAACATCTAAGGAGATTGCAGAAACTACTAAAGTTGGGTTAAGAACTGTCCAATGCATTATTAAAAACTGACAGGATAGTGAGGAACCATCGTCTTCAAGGAAGAAATATGGTTGGAGTAATTGGAATCGGTGATCATTTAATCATTTGGCCAAATCAAATACAATAAGAATCAGTAAGATTAACTGGAAAAATAGGATTCAGTTTGCTAAGGAGCATAAAGATTGGACTGTGGAGGACTGGAAGAAGGTCATGTGGTCTGATGAGTCCAGATTGACCCTGTTCCAGAGTGATGGGAGCATCAGGGTAAGAAGAGAGGCAGGTGAAGTGATGCACCCATCATGCCTAGTGCCTACTGTACAAGCCTGTGGGGGCAGTGCTATGATCTGAGATTGCAGAAGCATATTGAAACAATGGCACGGCAAATGTATGCTGTAATCAAAGCTAAGAGCGGTCTATTGAAATATTAGAATTTTTGACCTTTTTTGTGGGCCGGGCAGTGTATAGTTGCTGTTAACCAGACGCATGATGGCTACACCTCTGTGTTAATTCAATGCATTTGGTTGAGCATGTTGTCCAGAATTATCATGACGTAGATGTGAGCTGCAGTCTACAAGTCACCTGTATGATCAGTGTAGACAGAGGAGATGACAGATTGACCACAGCAGCAGAATCAACAAAAACAGAGAGATTAAAAACAAAATGATAAATCAAGACCACAATCTTTAACATTCGGACAATGTGTGAGACAGAATGCACACAAACATGACAGATAAACCCTCCTTTAGAAGTCATGAAACAAGTAAACATGTTTGGTGTATAAATTCACCTGGTGACCGTGTATTTGGGTGACCTAGTGTGGATGCCATGGTTGACTTTGTCCATTTATGTTTGAGTTAGTTTGGCTGATTCTTCTCACATAAGCCCAAAATAAAACAAAGCACTGCAGGGTTCACCCCCTGCATTTCAAGTGCTATGGCTTCAAACATTGATCAGCAAAGTCAGAGCAAGGCATCAGTTAACATGGTAACTCAATACACCCATACACCAAGACAGTTTGGACGGTGCATGGGGGAAAGAATCATAAAAACGTAGTTTAGATTATGCTATTGGTGAGGTCATGACATGAATCAAACCGATCAGAGTATCAGTTCAATCCCTTCAAACCTGGAGATAAACTACACGGGCGCAGACGCATGATGCCTGCCCCGCATTGATTCAACACGTCGATTGAACATGTCCAGAATTTACACGATGCAGACATGAGCTGCAGTCTGCATGTCACCAGTGGGATCAGTGTAGAGGCAGAGGAGAGATGATGAGAGATTGATCACAGCAGCAGAAACAAAAACAGAGTTTAAAAACTGATTAATCAAGATCATGATCAACATGTAATGCTCCGTACAGACACAAACAAAACAGCTCATCAAGGTGACGACAAAAATTCTCCTTTAGAAGTCGAAAAAAAGGGAAATAAATTTGATGCATCACTTTATCAAGAAACCGTGTAAACTGATGACTTCCAGCAGACAACATGGTCGTCTTTTCTGAAGATGTGTTTGTGTTAGCGCAGTTTCTTTGGCTAAATTTTCTTACATTTAGTCAAAGTCAAAGTCAACTTTATTGTCAAATATGCTATACATGCTTGACATACAGCACAGATGAAATTTCAGTCCTCTCGGACCCACGGTGCAAACAGGCAATATAAGAAACTAAACTAAAATACAGTATAAGAAATAGAATAGTATAAAAAATATAATAGCCTACTAGTACTGAAGTAATAAATAGAATAAATTTACTATGAACAGAATAAAAGAACAGGATAAATTTACTATGAACAGATTTATTTTTTTTTTGTACATGTATGTATATGGAGGTAGTTATAAGTTATAGTAAGGTGCAGCAGTGTCCAATGGTGCAATTTAAGCTACTGCTTAGCACTTTTAATGCTCAAAATGCTCAATGGAGGCGTGGGTGCGCCTCTCTGCCAACTGCAGGAAACTTGCAAAGTGTGCTGGACACACCCTGTCGGCGCGGCGCAGATGCAGCACAGGGCAGGTGTGCCACGCCTCCACCTAGTCTATGGAATTTTGAGCCCTTCGAGTGCTTTCTAGTCTATATTTCTAGGTCATGGTACAACAACAGGCTGGTGAGCCCCAGCTGGTAGCAGTAGAGCACATTTCACAGGCTTTTGATAAAGTTCAGCTAACTGAACTACATAAAAAACACACAAATAACAACTTGATGAATCAGCCCGATGAAACAGATGTATGAAACAGATTCATTCTCATATTGAGTGAATCAAATGTTTACGTCCAAACAGAACAGACTCTGATATCAGCTCCACTCCTCTAATCCCAGTAAATGTGTTTGATCCTCTTTAATCCTGTGAATTATTCAGTTTGGCTCTAAATGAAAGCCACTCAGGCTCCTCCTGTGGTGTGCCAGCGACTCCATCCTGTGGTTTTATGATCCCCCGTGGCACACAGTCTAACGGGATTCACTGACCTTTGACTTCAGGATATAAATGTTGGAAAGATCATCCATCTAATCCCCCTGTTTTCCCCTTTTTCTGACCAACCACTTAAAGCACAGAGTCCCTGCTTTATTATGTAACACCGTCACATCCTGCTTTGTCCCCGTACATTATTAATGAGTATAAAAGCCCCTCGCTCCGACCACAGACCTCCGCATTACATCTTCCAGCACCCACTCCCAACAGACTCCACAGAGAAATGAAAATTAAAAAGGCTGTTAATTCCACTCAATGATTATCCTGCCACTCGTTCAGCAGTATTTTATCTCTGCATCAGTTTTTAGAAAACATTAATCTCCTCCGGCGACAGAAACCAATAAAGCATTAAAACTTTTAAACTGTGCTCAACATTTCTTTTTCATCAGCGTGCCTGTGAAGGCTATTTTTAATTGAGTTTTGGCTCCGGCCTGCTCCTCCGTCTGCATCTACTTGAACCTTAATTACGGAGGTCTGCCTGTGCATGAAGGCGGGGTAATAGAATACGGCCTCAGGTCATCACATTTAATAGTATGACTCATCATTAACACTCGGCAACAGCCATCGATCGGGGGTAAGTGAAAAGAATACTTGAAAACAAGGCTGGTGGGGGGATAAGTGCTCCATCAGATAACGGAGGGCAATAACTCAGAGACGGGACGGAGGAGGCTGATGGTGTTTTTCTCACCCTTAAGAAGGCTCAGATTACTGCTCATCAGCGTCACTCTCTGCACACAGACTGACACTGCCTCAAAACGTTTCCTCCCCTTTACAGTGAGGCAGGGCTGGGCGATATGGCCTAGAAATAAAATCCCCGATTTTTTCCACAACACTCGATTTACGATTTTAATCGATTTTTCCCTCCCTAAAAGAAACAAAACTCCCAGTGACATAAAAATGAAACAAATCAAGTTTTGTCTTTATATTGTCTAAATGTTTCCCTCTTAAAGTCAAAGTCTGGGTCATAAAAGGTTGATTATGTAGTTCAAACGTAGGCAGGTTTGTTTACATAAACACTAAAAGGCTGAGGTATTTTTACAGCATTAGCATGAAACTCTCTGATCAATATTTAATCTACTTAAATAACAAATACAAGCCTATAAAAGTGCTTGTGCAAACCCTACAAGGCCGACCATCATGAAAATTGTAATGTTTTTCAAAAATTGCAACTACTTACAATTGGACTAAGACAAAAAAAAAATCTCGATTTTTTATGTTTTAAATCTTCTGCAGAAAATAATTCGAATTAATTGATTTAATCGATTTTTTGCCCAGCTCTAATGTGAGGCTCAGGTTGACCTCTCAAATCCCTGCAGGTCAACACTAAAACATTTTCTTGAGTATTTACATAAATTTACAGGCCACATCATTAGGTACACCCTGCTTGTACCAAATCTGACTCCATTTGTTGCCTTAGGCTACGTTTAGCCTTCATGTGAGTTTTTGCAGTCCACCCAGACCATACAAGCATTTACAAACAGAGACAATAATAAATAAAAGTCAGCAAGTGACAGAGATGCTCATTGACATCAGCCTTAAACAGATCCTTTTTGTAACCAGAGTCCGGTAGATTATAATGCACAATAACAATTAGGGGCAGATCAAGGTAGAGCTGCTAAGATTAAATAGAGGTATCATAAAACTATGCACCAAAATATGGTACAACAGGCTTTAAAGGGTTAAAAAAGAAGTGTGCCACATGACATGCTGAACTTCAAAAAATAAATCCACCATTATCATTAGCATTATTTGAGTTATTTTCATTTTCACATGTATATTTCTATGTGTTGCACATTCTATAACGTTCAAAATGATGGTGTCTCTAGCAAAGATATTCAATGACAGTATTTGGTGCAAATTTTAAAGTCAAAGTCATGCCAATACTAGGGAATTAACGGTATGAAAATTTCATCTCATGGTTATTGTGACCAAAATTATCACTGTTATCATTATTATCGTGATATTATTGCAGTGTGTTCAGAATGTTGAAAAAAGAACTTTAAAGGAGACATATCATGCTTGTTTCTCCTTTTCACTATGCCAGACTAGGATGCCTGTAAAGCATTTCTG
The DNA here is from genome assembly GCA_036419115.1 of Scarus forsteni. NCBI lineage: Eukaryota > Metazoa > Chordata > Actinopteri > Labriformes > Labridae > Scarus > Scarus forsteni. The sequence continues at coordinate 1,456,559 of JAZDUH010000135.1, read as the reverse complement.
CCCTCAGTACAAGTCATTTAGTTCCTTCATTGCCCCACAATAGCGTTCTCAAAATCCTCATTTTAGGCCATTAACAAGCTCTCGTTGAAACACTCGGACCTTAACTCGGATCTGAGGATGACCTTAAGTTACCTCGCAACGTCACAGCCCTTTGTGCTCTGATTGGTCAGTTCTATCGGGGGTAGAGCCAGCCTGTCCTTCTTCTTCTACTGTATTTTCCGGCAGGCTCAAAGCAGCAACCGCGCATTGAGTCCCCCTACAGGCCAGAGCTGGTTATGTGAGCTAGGGAACTATAAACCCCTGCTGGTGGATGTGTTCCTTGGTGACGGTTTTGTGGCTGACGGACATCACAGAGGAGGAAGTGTTTTATCAGATTACTCCAATAAACTGAAAGGTACCTCGTGATGTCACGACGTTTGAAATCTCACGGACATCTCGCAATGACCTATTTTCAGAGGCATCAAATCTCGTTCTAGGATATCAGAAAAAATACAATATCTCATTTTTTGAAAATTAAGGGGTTGTAAGGTCTTGTTTTCAAATTTTAATATTATATGTAAGTATTAAATCATGCATCAGCATGATATGTCTCCTTTAACACGGTCTTGACATCATTTAACCCCTTTCCATATTATAATTTTAACAGTTCTTTTTTGTCAATAACTGTGTCAGGAAATTTCTTTTAAGTAAATTTGTTTAAACTTTTTTCATTAGAAATAAAAGTAAACAATTCTGGCAAGTATTTGTCATTATTTTGTTATAAATGCTTAAACTGTGTGTAATTACAAGAATAAACAAATACTAATTTGTACTTTAAACAGGTTTCTCTTCATAAACAATTGTAAATGAACATGTTCAAAGTTTTGAGACAGCCAAAAAATAAATTTAATCTATTTTACAAACACTCACACATTTTAAATTTGCCTGCAGCATTAGTGTCCATGTTACAGCTCATTATATTAGACCATGTTCAGGCCTTTTTTTATTTTATTTTTTTTAGTAACGATAGTCCCTGGAGCAATTACCCCCCCTTGATGACTCTCCTCTGGTCTCCTCATTCCATGGCAGATCTCCTCGACATCTCCTTTAATATTTACAAATTACGATTGATGAAATCCATAAAACACAAACTATGACGGGAAAAGACGATCTATTGCGACAAAATACGGCGAAACACGGCAAATAAACGGTGAAAGAATGGCAAGAACACACCTGTGCGTGTGTGTTCTCTCCAGGCACTCCATCTTTCTCCCACAGACAAAAAACATTCTCAAGTGACGTCAAATTGCCCTGAAGTTTGACTGTGAGTGTGGATGGATGAGTCTATTAGGGATGTAACGGTTACCAGTAAAATGGTAAACCGCGGTATGTAGTTTGGATTTTACGAGGATGTCGAGGGGAAACTGACAGAAGACAGTCACCCTGTGTAAACATGAAGTTGCGGCAAAAGAAAAAGACATGCGCGGTTAAAACGCCCGCAACTCCTCGAGTAACCAAGATAGAGATAAGATTCAGTGAGTCATACCTGAGTGAATTACAGGCGGTTTATCAGTATTTTCTGTCTAAATAATGTATAAAGGTTGTAAATAACAGCATTAGTATCATTCTGGAGTGTGCTCTTGCCGTTCTTTTGCCGTGTATTTGTCGTGTTTTGTTGCAATAGATTGTCTTTTTCCGTCATAGTTCATTGTTGTTTTATGGATTACATCGATCGTGATTTGGAAATATTAGAGGGAATAATATTAAGGAGATCTGCCAGGGAGAGGGCAGACCAAAGGAGAGTCATGAAGGGGGCAAACTGCGTCAGGGACTATTGTTAGTAAAAAAAATAATTAAAAAAAAGCCTGCACATGGTCTAATATAACAAGCTGTAACATGGACACTAATGCTGCAGGCAAACTAAAATGTGTGAGTGTATATAAAATAGGTCAAGATTATTTTTTGTCATCTTAAAACTTTGAAGATGTTCATTTTCAATTGTTTATAAAGAAAATCCTGTTTAAAGTTCAAATCAGTTTATTTCTTTTCTTGTAATTACACACTGTTCAAGCATTTATAACTTAATAATGACAAATAGTTGCTACAATTGTTTGATTTTATTTCTCTTGAATGAAAGGGTACAAAATGTACTCAAAGGGCATAACAAAAAGATAAATGAGCAATTATGATTATAATATTAAAGGGGTTCAATGATTTCAATTGTGTGTTAAAGTACTTTTTCAACATTTTGAGCACTCTGCAGCATTACCCCGATAATAATGATAACCGTGACAATTTTGGTCACAATAACCGTGATACAAAATTTTCATATACATGAAAATCCCTTGTGAAAAATATGTGATTGGCTGGCGACCAGTTCGGGGTGTACCCCTCTTCACGCCCTATGTCAGGAGGGAAAGGCTTAAGCCCCCACAACCCTGAAAGAGAAAAAGCGGAATAGATAATGGATGGATGGGTGATTTTGGCATGATGGAGCAACCCTACTGTGAACACATCATAAATCTTTGAGGCCGCAGATTGACCTCTAATTAAACCGCGGCCGTGACTCTGTCCTCTGAGAGTCAATATCCACAGACATTCAAATATAAAACCGGTGTAAAACTCAGCTCTAAAGTCCAATATTTTAAGAAAGCAGAGCATGACAGCTCATAAAGTGTGCTATGGTAGAAAAGTGAGTTGTTAAACTCAGACGTTTTCATTTGACAGAATCCTAAAGCAGCTTGTAAAAGAGTGAGAAGGTAATTCCTGAGTATATGCAGTATTACTCTGGGCGCTCTTCCAGTAAATTACTGCTTACTTCTGCCTGCGAGACACTTCGGCACAACTTCCACAGACTGTCAGAGCTATCTGTTAACACCCATAATAGCCCGAGCAGCTCCTTCAAAGCCAAAGAGCCGCGGAGAGGCTGCGTCCGCCGCCTGTCTGCCAACACTGCCACGTATTTCATGCTTATTGTTCCTCTCCTCGGGCGCTCCAGAGTTTTTGAATCTTTAAAATGTTCTGTGCAGCGATACTCTCGTGCTCTCCATCCTCAGCCCTGCGGGGGATGCAACGCCCTGCCAAAGACTTGGGTTGCCATGGTAACTCTGTCAGCACCTCCCCATAAAAGCTCTAATTGATAGAAGCAGATAGCAGCCGAGAATTAAGCATCAGGGGTGGATCAGTGGAGCTGCATGCAGACAATAGCACAGACAGAACCATGTGGCCAAAGCCGGGCTCAGATGGGGGGTAAGGGTGCTCTGCTGGGACAAATCTGGTCCCAAATTCAGAAACAGTCTGAAAATAAACCACATTTGAAGTCTCAATGATCATCTTTCAAAGATGATTCCTTTTGTAACTGTTGTCAATGTTTTCTCTTTAATCATTTTAATAAAATATCTTCAATTTTTTTAACACCAGGGTTGTAAACTTCTGGTTCCAAACCACTACAAAAAATAAAACTTAAAATTGTAAATAGCCTTCGAAAAAACAATTTCTCATTTTTTTCCTGAAACTTAAAATGAAAGAAATACAGCTCTGGGAAAATACACTGAAAATATGACAAAAACATTTGCAGTAATTTATTAAGTGTTACTTGCTTTTTAAAACTGAGTCAGTCTTTGTCATCGATGCTTGTCCAAATTTTTAGTCAGGGATAGGTTTGTTCAGTTTACTAGTACTAAATAGGTACCATGGTACTGAGGCATTTAAAATGGTACTATATTTTGCTTGGATGAGACCGTTGTCTTTTTTATGTTGCCATGAGACATCACCACACTGGCATTTGAGCCGAGCTGCAGCAAGTGGGCAAGGCAGTGAGCAAGCTAACCCGACACGTCAGACGGACAGTTCCATATATCCGCCAAGGAAACATGACATGCAGGATTTCAGACAGTGAATCAAGCATGTACGTCTGCTCTGCAAGGCTATGAGCGAGCACTGTGGAGCAGCAAACAGAGTCGGAGTCTGAGAGAGGCAGGGGCATGGAGAGAAGTGCAGCTGCTGCAACCTTCACCACACCGCAACTTGTAGATAAACCAGGTGTGCAAAATGCTGAGTGCAAATACAAACATAAAATCTCAATAAAAAGTGCTTTGTTGTTGTAACAATCAGGATAACTACGTTCTTGAATGAAAAGGAAAACAAATAGCAGTCCTCAGAGCTGCAGTTTAAACCTATAAATGTCTGAACTGTGACCTATAATATTTAGCCTATAGCAGTGCATATACTTCTGATTACGGCTGAACAATTTATCGTTTTCAGATCGAAATCGCAATTTTAGACAATGCAATTTTGTGATCGACAAAGCTGCAATTTTTTGCATTGCTCCTGACTGACTCAGGATCTGTTGTGTCAGGTATTATACACATACTGTTTAACAAATTTGTAGACAATCTATATGTTAAAGGTGCTGGTAAGCAGGTCAACAACACAAAGCCTCTGTTTAGGGGTAGAAGTTAATGAAAACAGATTATTTATCATCACTATTGAAGGTGAATAATGTGTTAAGTGTTTTTCATCATTTATTTCCTTACTGTTGTCTGTACTGTACACAAAGTGAATTTTGCACTGAAGTTTGATTTGAAAAAAAATCGTGAATTGCAATATCTGCCAGAAAAATCAAACTTAGATCTTTTCCTAAAATCGTTCAGCCCTACATGTGAATATTCCAAAGCTTGATTTGAAGAAAATCGTGAATCGAATTGAAATCGCAACATCTGCCAGAAAAATCGCAATTCAGTCTTTTCCTAAAATTGTTCAGCCCTACTTCTGATCTTCAAGTATGATCAAATTCTGTCAACTCAACAGTAGATACAAAAATCAAATATTGTTTTTAATGCAGACTTACACAAACATACAGTTGCTGTCTGTCTCCAGTTCAAAGTAGTTGGAAGTTGGTAGTTACACTCATTGTTGTAGCGGCATATTTTGCACATGGTTGTTGGTTTGTCCACAATCTTCTCACCGTTCTCTCGTCTTTTACATGGGAAGCCAAAATAGATCCACACAACCGATTTGACGAAGGAGCGTCAGCTAATTCCTTGACCTCGTCTTCCTTCATTCTGAAGCTAGTGTTTTGCTACGGTAGGCGAGGAGGGTAAAAAAATCACCAGCGCCCCTTCGCGTTTTTTTATTTTGTGCGTCTTTGAATTTTATTTCGTCATTTTTTATTTTGCGAAATTTCGTGGCACGAAATTTCTTTATACCCCTACTTCATTTACTTTTTTTATTTACTGAGGATGAACGCCATACAGGATACTCTTCTTTGGTGTGTATACACTGGTAGCAGCGGTGAGGGATACAGGATGAGGACGGGGCCAGACTCCTGAGGAGTTTGACCAGGACACTGCTGAGATGGGTGAAGGTGCCTGGGGTGGGGGAGGGTTCCCATGATCACGCACCACAATCAGATGAAGGAAAGTGGTGCCATCTCAGGACACAGAAGAGCTTAAGAGGAAAACAGTCTGGGAAAGTACTTTTTCAGTATCTTGGGGAAGGACTTTATATCAAGAGATGGCTTAGAAAGTATCATTACGTCAATACTGTAGTACCAATGATAAGATCCTTTGTTCATTCACATAACAGAGAGTACCTACTTAAACTACAACAAACAGTATATTTTGTTTTACCAATTTAACTTTATTAGTATTTTCTGATCATTTCTTTAATTTATCAAAAAGACAAAATATTTGATACATATGTACTAGGGGTGCAATAAAAAATGACAAAATAAAATTCAAGGACACAAGAAATAAAAAAACGCAAAGGGGCGCATGCACCACTGAGACTTGTGATTTTTTACCCTCCTCGCCTACCGTAGCAAAACACTCTCTTCAACATGGAGAAAGATGAGGTTGAGGAAATAGCTGACGCTCCTTCGTCAAATAAATTGGTTGTGTGGACCTATTTTGGATTCCCATGTAAAAGATAAGAGAGCGGTGAGAAGATTGCAACAACCGTGTGCAAAATATGCCACTACATTCGCCATATATTGTGGCGAGTACAACTACTCTAAATAAGGGGAAAAAACTACAACTTTGTTTTTTGTTTTGTTTTGTTTGAAGAGCATTTATTTTGTGCTGATGCAGCAATATTTTCTGTATGTCTGCATTAGGAAGAAAATAAAGAAAAGATTTTTGCACAACTTCCTACTGTTGGAGATTTTCTATAATCTTTATCTTGTATCGTGAGTATTTCGCATGGTGAGCCCTGTTTCTTATTTCGTATCGTTTCGTGAGTTGACCATTTCATTACACCCCTAAAATGAAGCCATCATGATGGAGTCCAAAAAAGGTGCTAATAACAGAAAACTGTGCACATTTCAGTCACACCAACTTGTAAAATAAATAATGATCACTCAAATTTGGTCTCTCAATTTGAAATCAAAACACTCCCTGGCCCTACAAAGTATCTTGTTCTTTGTCTTTTGCTTAAGTAAATAAAAACCATTAGAATTAATAATAGCAACATAAAATTAAGTTGTCCTTGGAGAAGAAACCAAATGAGTCTGTTGAACTTCCCTTACATTTAGAGAGGCAGAGATATCATCATTTCCCTGAAATGACTCGGAGTAAATCAGCTCATTGCCTGAAATATAATTAGAAATGATTTTTGGGTTTACCATAGCAGTGTTGTGTCCGTGCATGTCAATACAGCTGGAGCAGTAAGTCGTTTTTATGGCCGCGTTTCAGCAGCAGCAGTGGAGATAATGCTGAGTGAGAAAGTATTGAGCTGTGATTCAACACGAGCCAAAGTTTGGAGGGAAAATGATCTGACTGTATCTCTGTGTGTCTGTCCGCACAGATGGAGCAGACAGACACAAGTTTTTTTTCTTTTGTCAACACAGAGCGAGATGGATGAAGGCTCACACAGACAGACAAAGAAGACTGCGGGGCTTTAAAATAAGAGGCCAGACGAAGTAACTGTGGACGGACACTCAAATTACACATCTCTACTGTTTTCAGAGCTGACAACATAGACACAACTGCTGACATGGAGAGAGGAATACAGACACGATCTAGAGGTGACAACAGTTTGGGATACAGAGGAAAAGGAAAGTGGACTGTCAGACCACAAGGGAAAGACTTCTGGGTGTGACTGTCACCTTATACTTGATATTGGAATATCTATTCAAGCTTAGGGTAAAAAACCGTACTCAGACTGCAAAAAAACATTTGAATGTAAAAAAACAAAGCACTGTTATATCTATAAGCGATAGGTCCCTGATAAAGTTTGCACAATAATATGATTTCTTGATCCTGAAAAACCCAGGCAAGCACTCAGAATCATGTTGATATATTTATTAGTTAGACAGTTATTGAGCAAAGAAACGACTGTTTGCTAATAGTGGTGATCTGGATCACCACCAAAACCAAATTATTTTTAAGCTGGCCCATCATCATCTCCTAAAAATTTTAGCAAAATCTGTCCAGCAGTTTTTACGTAATCCTCCTAACAAACAAACATACACCATCAAACATAACCTGGTCTTAAACAGCTCTGCAGCAGATTACGGCACCTGGATCACTGAACCATCTGATCCAGCAGAGGGAAACCTCGGCACGGACCGGGTCAGTGCTCTCTTGACCTCAACAACAGCCATACCTCATCTTCTGGAAACCAACAGAAGAAGACACCTCACTATTGAGCAGACAATAACTACGCCAAAGCATCTCAGGATCACCTTGTGGAAGCACTTTGGGATCCACTGTGCGTAAATTATGTGCAAAGCAACTGGCCCACTATGACAACAAGCCCATTTGTTGGCCTTTTACCAACTGCAGTCAAGCAACGCTTTATCAAGCGCTTGCGGAAAGAGGCATCTCAAGGAATTATATGCAAAGACATACTGTCCAAACCTTGCGCAGCAGCTGAATCCATCTGATTTAATTCAGTAATCAGACAGGTCCATCTTGTCAAGCTCCAATCTACAAAGACTGTGAGCAGCCCAAAGCAGCATGGCCCAATCAGAGTGATTTAAAGCAAGGAGAGGTGGGACATGATTGTGCAGAGTTTAGCATAGATGCTAGCAGCTTTAGTATTAGTTTCTGTATTAAATGAAAAACAAATATCAACACTAAAACTTCTCTATAGTAAGCAGCATTGTGTGTAATGATTTACAAATGTGTAACTTCGTTTTCCGGGTAAAAGTAAAGTAGAACACTTGTAGTGGCTTCAAGCTTCCTAAAAACACTGGTCTAATACACACAGTCCAAACAAAAGGTAGCTGCAAATCCAGTGTTACTTCCCAAAAAGGATTTACAATCGTCACTTCATGGATAAAACTAAACGAAAAAGTTACTATATTTGGCGGATCTGCTCTCTCTTAATTGTCTAACTAGCTGTCAATAATCATGTTAAATTACCTGAAGCAGGAACATAGGGATGGGAAGAATGGTGAAAATGAACTTGGACAATATGTCATTATAAGCAAACACAAATTCAGTCCTTTTACTTTTTAGAAATGAGTTCAAATAAATACCGACTAAAATATTAACAATTAGGCAGGCTAGAAAATTCATAGCAACAGATTATTTAAATTAATATTCTTTTCTTAATTCAGTTTACCATAAATTAAATCCATTATTTAAATCAGATTTCCTTTGGGCCAAACAGCACTGCTCCTGAAAAATGTGGTAATGAATGAAATGTAGTTACTTTCTTATTTTGGCCCAACGTTACTTTTCTCACAGACAGATCCGACACTGATGATGCTTTCTTAGCTGTCTACATTAGATATAAGCAGTGTTGCCAAGACTGCTCATTATAAGCGTCTTTGGGCCTTTTTTTCAACTGCAAGTCACTTGCAGGTTGTATTTGTTGGGCCTGTTTCTTAACGTGCAGTTGTGTATTGGGGCTTTTCTGTCTGTGTCAATCCCCCCTGATTTTTAACTCCAAGCTCCCCACAGTAAAGCAAAATACAAGAGCGGGAGGTAGTTTGTTCTTTCCACTTTCTCATTTCCTGGTTATTGTGCTCACCAGCAAAAAAACTCACACACATGCTGCATGCCCCAGAGCCGTTGTTGCCAGGTCCACTGATAAGCAATGTTTGGCTTCCTTTTTTTTTTTTTAAATCACTGTGAAATTGAAATGTATTGTAGACCAAAATTCAAAAATGGTTAATGTAGATTTATGTTTTAAAAAACCCCAAAGATTTCACATTAGAAAAAGAAATAGCTTGAGGTTGCTTATTTGGGGCTTGTATTTATTGACATGGTTGCTTATTTCAGAAAACAATCTGGAAACCCTGGACAGGAGCTCTTATTCTACACAGTGTGTGACATGATTTTGTACAATAAAAAGCACAAAAAACCCTGTTATGTCCTCTGTAGAAGAACTTTATGTAGGCCTACACATTTAGAAAAAGATATGGAGATCTGTCCAAAGTCGAGCAACATGAAAGTAATGTAAAAGTAACAAGTAATGTAAAAAGTTACCTTCCATAGATGGTAACTCGGTAAAGAAAGTGATGACTTTTTTAAGAAGCAATAAGTAACGAGTGAAAACTACTTATTAAAAGTAACTTTCCTAACGCTGATAGTAAGGATACTCCTGCTTCACTTCCAACATGTTTTGACAAGACTTTGTCCTACAAAGTGGCTCCCATAGTGCAATAGCACTACCTGCCTTGTAATTAGGGATGGTTACCGAATTCGGTACTTTAAGAGGTACCGACCGAATCCTGTAGGTACTACCATACCAATTCACGTAAAATCAAACTGTGCCATGTTTAGGTACCTAAACGCATCCTTCTGACTGTGAGGGAGTGGAAGAAGCAGGCATACTATTAGGTAGAGTAGGTGAATTTCCATACCGGACTTTAACGCAGCACAGCAATAGCGTAATGACGTCAGCAGCCACAGGCTCACTCAACAAAGCAAGCATGGCTGAGAGAAATTCCTCGAAAGTATGGCTCTACTTTATTAAATGTGATGCAGATTATGCTCCCTGCAATATTTGTGACGCCAAGTGTAAGGCCAGCGCCGGAAATACTTCAAATCTGAGGAAGCACCTGGTGACGCACAAAATTTTCCTTAAAGCTGAAGAGTGCACAGTTTTTGATAGCCTCAGATCTACGACCACAAAGGATTAATTCAGCACTGTTAGCACGCCTGTGTCCAATGGAGACTAGTCGTCTGCAGCCAGAAACACAGGAAAAGAAATGGCTTTAACATTTGGTGATGGCCTAAAATGCAATATAGAGGATACCTGGTCCAGGTAAATAAGCCTCGTGTTTAAGATGGTATTAACTTGGCATTTTAATGTGCGTCAGTTATTATTATCAGGTCGGTTCCTCGTACTTTGTAACATTAATGTAAATCCTTTTTTATTTACAGCTCTGTGAGACCCATTGTTAAACTGCCCTAAAGTTAAAGTGAGGGCTGCAGTTAATTTATTAAGTTGTGGTTCATTTTAGTTTCTGGTTTTCATGTTGAAGACATTTTAGGAACAACTGCAATGTTACAATACATACAGTTGAATGTTGTGTTGATATATATATGTCAAATTTTATATGTTGAAAAATAAATTTACATTGAAAAAATTTGAAATCTTAATATTAAACAAAATAATATTTATTACCCCATAAACACACGCAGAAGTACTGAAAATTGGTACCGTTGAGTACTGATACCGATTCCCAGGTACCAGGCATCAGTATGGTATGGTTTCAAATGTGAAAGGTACCCATCCCTACTTGTAATTGACAACACGATCATCCAGTTACCCACCAAACATGCTTCTGAAAGATTCTGCCCATTCCCAAACACTTTCTATGAGCTCTTTCCCAGATGGGATGGTGAAATGCATTGTCCATCTTGTGTGGTGAATGTAGCCCACCGGGAGAGGTAAATACTAAAGTGATGTAATTAAAATGCCTTGTGTGTTCTGTGCTATTATCATGTATCATTGAAACAGATCAAGTTTAATTTTTGTGAAAAGGGACAGCCCTACTACTGGTTTATAAGTTGGTCGAACATACTGATGCAACCATGAAGAACATAAATTAAAATTTGTCAAGTTAAATGTTCTGTTTCTTAAAGATGCGTATGTGTGAAGATGAATGCTCTAATGCATTAGTTAAAGTGCTCTAGCTAGCTTACAGACATTTTCTTATGATCTTAAATGTCCCAATGTCAGTGAATAATGCGTAATTTTTGCTATAACATAGATTTAACACTAGTGACGCATCAAGCCAGGGAAATATTACTTTGTAAAAATACATCAGTGGGGTGTATGCAAAGCTGGAGCATCACTAACAAGACATGAAGAAAGAGATAATCTGTTAAACCTGTTTTGTTTTATCATTTACTCATCCACTCACTACATTAGGCCTTCTTCAGGTTATGGGCCCTTGGGCAATTGCTCAGTTGTCCTAATGGTTAACGCAACCTCTAGGGGAAATGATTGGAAGGAGAAGGTTAGTTAAATAAAGAGCAGATTTAGAAAGGGAGAATCCAGATACCACCTAACATTACTGTATCATGGTGCTATTCGAGACAATGCATGATTTATGTCAAAGCAATTCTCAAGCAAAGTTGGCCCTGAAAATATCCCCAAATAACATCTCTCAATGTTTTTGAAAGTTGCTTTTGAATCCTGGATCTGGATTACTATCAAAATCAAATAAATTTGTCTCATTGCCATCATCAATGGCTTCAAATACTTCTATCAACTCTGCCAAAAATTTAATGAAAATCTTTTTCTGTGAGATTGAGTTGTGCAGTTTTTCCTATCATGGTATCAAAACTGATAACAGCTCTCCTTGTTAGTCAAGAACAGATTCCAGCATTACAAAAACTGCAACTTAAGTCAAAAAGCTTCATCCTTAGAAATAATATACCAATTAGGGAGAAATATAGCCATACCGTTTTCTAATTTAAAAGCACACATTGATCACTTGTCTCTTTTTCTCCTCTTACTTTTCTAAATGTGTTCATCTCTCTACTCCCTCCTTTGTGTATTTCCACATTTAATCACAGAGCATAGGATATGTTGTTAAGCAATACTCTAAAACAAAATGAATAATCATATTAACATTTGATGACCATGGCCATTAAATCCAAGCTGTTAGTGTGAGCCGCGTTATGGTCATAATATTGTGCCTCTTTGCAATTTGCCTGCCAGTTTCTATTTGATTAAATATTGTTCATCCAACAATGTTCATGAGTCAGGAGAAACAAACACAAATGTGAAGAAGAATAACTAGTATATGTTCCAAACCAATATCTCAGAAAGGATGTTTTATATTAGGCAGAATGATTTGTCTCCATCATATAATGTCCTGCAATTTTTTGTCAAACAATTAAAGGCAGGGTTGGTTATCAGATTTATATACACCTTTTGTTATACTGGTTAAAGGGACTGTGAGGAGATCTAAGTAATTACAAAAAAGTTTCACTTTTAGATATATGCCTGATCGAAATACACACTTTAAGGTGAGTTTTATAGCATCAAAATAGGTTATCTATAAATGCTATTCCTTAGCTTTTTGGTCGGGTTAGACAGGGCTGGACTGGCCTGGATACTCAACTTTGGGAACAAGACAATTAAAACTAGAGCAAATTTATATTATTCAGACACGTCTTTGAGCACCGGGCTGTAAGTAGTGATATATAGCCGGCTACAAAACTCCGATACGTTTTCCAAAAATTGCTTGTCACACATCAAAAACTACCGCTACGTAACTAGAAAGAAATACATTATCTCGTTGCTTTGCATCCTGTAAGTTGTTGAAAAAAGAAGTTGAAAAGCAATGCAGAGTTCTGAGGAAGGTCCGAGCTGCATTTTGCAACACAACAAACACATGCTTCGGCTTGGGTCACATCTTTTGGTGCGTTCCAGTTGTAGTCAGAAGTAGGAATTTCCAAGTTCCAAGTAGGAAACTGCAACTGGAACGACCCCCGAAGTCTGAATTTCCTACTGGGAACTCGGTGAAACCTTGCCACCCCCGAGTTGACAATCAAAGATGGATGCCCCCAGTGTGAACAGTTATTTAGCTCCTGTAACAATCCATTTATTTGCACTTCTGACTGTAAGACTTATATTTACAAAAATGCTGCCATAGTGATAATCACATTCTTCATGTGATATTTGTGAACAACAACACAGGGCGTGCTAACAACAGCTAACAATAGCCTGGTAGATCAGCATGTTTTTTTTCAACTTCAACTGGAACGCCGATAAGTCGGAGATGATGTCACTCCCACTTCCCAGGTTACTGGAACGCAGCATTACGACAGTCGCTGCGCGTGCTCATGGGTAGTAGAGTCTTAATGTCGCCAGTAATAGATTCTCCTCATAGTACCTTAAAAATGATCCTTATGTTCTGATGGCAATCAATGCATGATGTGTTCTTAAAAGAGTGAAAAATAGCTGCTGCCTACAGTAGGAGTAAAGCAGGGAAAACACCTATCAATCACAGCAATCAGATCAAATTTATCTAACCAATCAAATGCTGAACTGCCGTTCTGCCCACCTTTGGCGCGTACATTTTGCCAGCATGCACTGATCCTGATTCAATGCGCATAGTCGAGATAAGAGGGATTCAAGTACACTAGAGAAAGCATGCCTGCCAAGTTTAGGCTTCGAAAATTTTCCAGGACCCGCTGCGAGCCATCCCACAACCCGAACCAAGCTCCAGTATTCCTTACATTTTAAGACAGGTGTAAAAGATATCTAAAATAACCACTTGGTTGTGGTTTGTTTCCGTTGTTGGCACTAACCTTGCAACAACTGCCACCCAAGCTACTGCAGACAGTGTCCTGAGGAGAGGTTATATTCAAATTCATGCTAGTTTTCCATGATTACCAACCCTGCCTTTAATGGAAAATATGCAAAGTAAATTACTTTTATTTACATTGAATAAAGCAATTAAAGAGCTTTATTCTCCCTCATTTGGACTCTAGTGTGTGGATCTTAATTGTGTTTTATTTCTTCTCTAAATCTTCCCAACATGTTAACTCAAAGACAGACACATGTACACAATACCTTACTCTAGTTATCTTTTTACAGGATTATAATATTGGCCTCAAACTGAGTTGTAGCTGCACTGACCCATATTCAATAGCAGACTCACCCCAGATGTGTTGGACCTTCTGAACAACTCATCTTCCTTGTTAAGAGAAAATATTTTTCATAAACAGACACCTCCTCCTCCAGGACCAGACATGTTTCCCCCACATTTCAGTCTCAAAGCTCTTTGCAGGACTGTGGTTACAGTTGGAGGTGAAGTAGAGGAGAGGACGGACTGGAGGGAGGGATACAGCGAGCAGAGGGGTGTGACGGGATGCTGTAACAGCTGCTATTATTTATGTGTTCAGAAGTCAATTACACAGCAAACACAGCAGCAGCCATAAATATGGATCCATGCAAAACACCAGCACAACGTCAGTCAAAGGTTTTAAAATGCAAACCGTGCAGAGGGAGAGCCAGCACATTAAAGTGTTGGCACCAGAAGAAAATAAGATATAAAAACACGCAATAAATAATATTTATGGAGGCAAGAAAGAGAACATGAATGAAGAGCTGGGAGCCGAAAAGATACACCGCAAAATTTCTTAAGAATATAATTTTTAAATGTTTTTGAGGCAACATTTTATAAAACTCCACCACCAACCAAATAATGTAAAAAATGATAAGAAGAGACCAAAGTTAAAACAAATATAGAGGAAGACCCACTGCCGGCTCTCCCCACCTCCACTATTTCCTTTGTTTTGAATCAAGCATTCAATCCGTCTCCATTAGATGAATAAAAGTAAAACAACAGGAGCGAAAATTTGAGAGTGGACTTCCTATTCTGCACCATGACATATCTGCAAAGCATTATGAAACACAGGAGCTCCCAGTGCAATTAAGATGTCCTCTTGTAGGAGCACTTTTACCTCACCAGCTAGGAGAAAACACCTCATGGAGAGCAGCTTGGGCTGAGGAGAGTCTGCAGTTTTAAAAAACAGAATGTAATGGCGTACGTAATGGCGTACACAATCAAGAAGAGCAAAGGATTCTTGCAGGAAAATGAGAAAATAAGAGACTGAAAGCCCACAGTTATTTCAGTTACAGTAAACAGTTCTATAATAAATATATAGAAGGCTGATCCTGTCAACTTTAACTGGAAATTTTAATTATTAATGAGATTTCTTAGCACAAAAGCTTCTGTCTCATCTTGAGGATTGTTTATTCTGTTCTTGATATTTAAGGGAAAAAAAACACACTTGATTATGAGCATTACCATTTTCATATGTTGTTAAAAAACTGCTGTGTAAACACCAGCCACAGAACGCACACTGATTTAAAGAAGTGTCAAATTATTGCATCGATCGCAATGAATTAATTACAGTTGCGATTAACAAGTTCTGTTTTTAAACGTGTTAAATCTCATTTTTAATCTCATTTCTGTGTTTTGGTATTTTCAGAGGCCAGTATCTTAAAATACCATAGCAGCTGGTTTTTAGACGTAGGGGTGCCAAATTATCCCGTTAATTACAATTAATTAATTACAGCCAAAATTAATGCATCATGTTTTTTAATTGCATTAATCTCATTATTAATCTCATTTCTATGTTTTGGTGTTTTTAGAGGGCAGAACCTTAAAATACCAGAGCAGCTGGTGATTAGACTATCAGTCCGCTCGTCACACTCACCACGGACCAATCACATCAAGCCACAGTATGACGTAGCTGCTCGACCCTGTTGTTAGCCATTAGCTCAAACTTCAAGAACTTCAGTCCTTAGACCACTGTCCTATCTTACATAAGTCTGGCACAGTCTCAGTCTCAGCCTCAGTATCATCTCCAGTCTGCCTCCACTGCTGCAGTGTAATTAGTCTAGACTCACCTCACCTGTGTTTCTGCTCACACCTGCACCTCGTCTGCTGCAATCAAGCCACCTACAAAAGCTCCAGCTCCGCACTCAGTCAGTGTCAGACTGTCTTCGCACTCATGCTGAGAACTCCACACTTGTTTCCCGGATTGATCACCCGTTGCCGACAAGTTTCGTCCCAGATTTTGCCTCATACGCCTGACCCTCGGCTTGACTTCAAGGTATCGACTAGCTTCTGTCCTACATGCACCCGCCTGTCTGAATCCCCGGCTATCGATCCTGTTTCCTGTCACCTGTTGCCGAGTTCTGCCTGTTCTACGCTGTGTTCTTCGCCTGGTATCTGATCCCTGCCTGTCACCTGTTGCCGAGTCCAGCCTGTTCTACGCTGTGTTCTTCGCCTGGTATCTGATCCCTGCCTGTCCTCGACTACGTGAGTTGGCCTGAATCCCTTCTCTGAGTGTTCCTGAACGCCTCTGCTCATCTGAGAGTGAGTCAAGCTCCCACCGCCTTCTCCTTTTAAGACTGTGTGAACTACTGCCTGTACATCCCCCCTTGGCTCAGTCGGTAGAGCGCCCATCTACAAAGCCGGCTATCGCGGGTTCGATCCCCGCTCAAGACATAGCCTTTCTTCTGCTGAACTGTGTGAACCTCTGTTTTGGCTAATCTTCTGTGTGGCGCAATCGAGAAGGCGCTCGGGTTCAACCCCCGCTCAAGCAACAGCTTCCCTCTGAAAAGACTGTGTGAGCCCCTGTCTGTTCATCTCCTGTTTGGCTCAGTCAAGAGAGCGTCCGTCTACAAAGCCAACTGTCGCAGGTTCGACCCCCGCTCAAGTCAGTTTCTTTCCCGTATTACACCTGGTGAGCCTAAGTCTGCCTGTCTCCTCCGTGGCTCACCTGTAAGAACACTCACCTGTCATTCCTGTGTGTGCAAGTTCAAACTCCGCTTGGAACTGTGCTTTGACTTACTGTAAATAAAGACTGTTCGTTGTTCACATCCTACTGCTTGCTTCTGGGTCCTAACTGCAAACGTGTCATTTTCACGATAAACTTCTGAGGAGAGCAAATTTCATATCGTAGGGTAACCATGACTACTACTACTTTTTATGCATTAGGCTTCTTGTGTTTCAGTTTTTTCATGGGAAGGAGAACAATCTTTTGATCTGCAACAATACTCTAATTAATTTCAATGAAAATACCTCAAGTTGAGGTATTTTAAGTAATTTTTAAAATTAGATTAAAAATTTGATTAATTAGAATAAATAATTACAGGTCATAACTAATTAATCTCTCAGTTTTTTTAATCTCCTGATGGCACTAATTTTAAGTAGCTACAAAGACCATACGCTGTCTTTTGTTTGAACTCGTCCTTGGTTGTAAAATTACGTTGAGGTGGATTTTATTAAATTGAGCTTGCTCTACGAACCAAGCTGTCACTGGTGATAGAAAAAGACATTCATGAATCAAATTACAGTAACTCTTTAAGAATCCATGCAATTCAAATTATTCCAGATTAACCTGTAGAGCCGAGAAGCAGAGCTTTCTGATATAGGGTACATTGCGGTATAGGCTGGATTGCCTGAGGGGGAGGTTCAGGAAGTGAGCTGACTGAGCCAGACAGCAGAGAGAGGATTTAGAGACAGACATGAGAGTCATTTATCAGTGGCATTTCAGTATTTTCTGTGTAAATAATATAAACATAATGGAAACAATGACATAAGTACCATTCTGGGGTGTTTTCTTGCTGTTCTTTGCTTTGTTCTGTTCACTATTTAAGTTAATGTTTTTTGTCGTCTTTTTCATCATAGTTTGTGTTTTATAGATTTCATAAATAGTTAATGTAACAATATAATTAATAATGACAATAATAACAATAATATAAAAACAGGTTGAGTTTCTGTTTTGTCTTCTAAAAAGTGTTGTTCATGTTCAATACATTTTGTTGAAAATTTAAATAATTTTTTCTTCTTTTCTTGTAAGTATACAATGTTATAATAATTTATAACTTGATCATGAAAACTTCTTGCTAAAATGTTTTATTCTTAACTGAAAAAGGTGCAAAATAATGTACTCAAATTCATTTTCATTTAATGATACACCATGCAAAAAAAGACCAGGTGGCCTATAGTAAAAGGGTTATTATCTAGGATAAAGCACTGGACCACTGGCATCATTGTAATGCACTTAACTGTCAAGATATTAAGTGTGCATGCCACGTGTCAAGATGCAACACATGCTGCTGAGTGTCTTCTTTTTGGGTTTACAGAATATGGTCAACCTATTTCGAGGGAATGATAGACAACACTGATTGGTTTAATCTGTTGTACCCAAAAAACAGCCACGTATACTCAAGGCACATAATCCATCATCTTTGCAGAGAGGAACATGAGTCCTCAAAACAGCAAAATGTAGACTCACATGCCCCAAACTGCCGTGCACCACACAACGTCAAAGACACAGCCCTAAGTGGGACATTTTACTTCCGCCTCCATTTCGTTTCTTAGTTGTATTCTTGTTTTTTTAATAAGTTAATTCTGAAAAATATATCTTTAAATGGTGCTTCTTGTCAATAACTCCCAGTTTCAGCAAACACTCTCACCATTGGATTGACAACAAATGAAAACAAACCTTGCAGAAAGGTGTGTGAACCAGAGGAACACAAAAGAACCTTCTGATTAAATGAATTCCAGCCTTGCTCTGAGGCTGCATGGCGGGAGGACACGGAAATTGCATCAAGCAAATCTGGGGAGAGTGGAACCCATATGGCTAATGGATGTGGGTTATGATATTGTTTTGGAAGGCTCCACAATGCGCTGTCCTTCAGATGCTACAGCGCCACAGACCTCCACAAATCATTACTGCAGGATAATACAACACTCTTGATCAGACCCGGGAGGAAAAGGGAGCCAGGGAGGAAGAAGAAGGAGTGCGGTCTGTGAATAATGATGACGGTCACCTTCGTCATATATCACCATCCTAGGAGACGATGACTTGGATAAGGATGTCAGCATGGAGGCCTGACAAATATCTGCACCAGCCTCTGATTTCAATCCCACACAGCCTCCTCTGTCTGGCTCCTCATGCCTCCATAATCACTTGCTAAGCTTGAAATGAACCCACATTGTAGTCATTCAAACATGTCGACAGAAATTTGAAAGATCACGTCGGCCATGGTGTGACTGGAGCGATGACACAGCATCTCACCACAGGGTCTCTTGCTCACTTAAGTTATCTGGATACCAAGGTCATGTTGGTACAGTAGGTAGGTCTATGCTTGAATATTGGATGGATTCAATTAGCACTTCAGCAAAGGTGAACGTGAGTGAAATGTAATAACGTGCTGGGCGTGAGGGAGCGGTCGGATTGATGCACTGCTGTAAAATCAGACTGATAGACTTACTCTCTCTTCTCCACACTCTTTTACTGGAGTTGGCAGCCTCTGTTGTTTTTCGTCTGGGCTTCATTTGTTACTCGGAGAAGGTCATTGGCGAGCATGTTCAGGCTCTTCCTCACTGTCCACCACCGCCCAGCCCACAGGAGTCATTAGGACGATGTGCTGTCCGTGCGGCCGCTAACTGTGTGCCACCTCGACCTCTGGAAGCCCGGATTAGACCTACAGCTACACATCTTCAGTTTCCTGCTAATGAAATGCTCTGACCCACACCAAATAATGTGAAGCATTAAGGGTTGTGTGGGAATTTCTGAAGTGCAACTTCACTTAAATCATCGGTATTAGTTGATCAAATTTAAAGATCCTAGTCCAACCTATCAAATGGCAGCAGAGTGTACAGAGATGAGCAAAACTGTTGGTATCCTTCTGTTAAAGAAAGAAAACCCACATGGTCACGAAAATAACTTTAAACTGACAAAAGTAAGAATAAATAAAAATGTACTGATATGAACAAATGAAATCAGACATTGCTTTTGAATTGTGGCACAACAGAATTATTTCTGTTGAACCACAATTCTACATCTCCGAGCAGCTTGATGTTCCTGTGACGACAGTTGCACATATTATTAAGAAGTTTAAGGTCCACGGGACTGTAGCCAACCTCCCTGGACGGGGCCGCAAGAAGAAAACTGATGACAAATTGAAGAGACGGATAATACGAATGGTAACCAAAGAGCCCAGAACAAATACCAAGGAGCTTAGAGGTGAACTTTAAGGTCTAGGTCCATCTGTACCAGATCGCACCATCCGTCGCTCTATGAGCCAAGGTGGACTGAATGGAGGACACCACTGTTGAAAGTAAATCAGAAAAAAAGTGAGACTGGATTTTGCCAAAATGCATATTGACAACCCACAAAGCTTCTGGGAGAATGTCCTTTGGACAGATGAGACGAAACTGGAGCTTTTTGGCAAGTCACATCAGCTCTGTGTTCACAGACACAAAAATGAAGCATACAAAGAAAAGCACACTGTACCTACTGTGAAATGTGAAGGAGGGTCAGTTATGTTCTGGGGCTGCTTTGCTGCATCTGACACAGGGTGTCCTTAATATGTGCAGGTACAATGAAATCTCAAGACTATCAAGTCATTCTGGAGTGAAATGTGCTGCCCAGTGTCAGAAAGCTTGGTCTCAGTCACAGGTCATGGGTCCTCCAACAGGATAATGAGCCAAAACACACAGCTAAAACACCCAAGAATGACTCAGAACAAAACACTGGACTATTCTGAAGTGGCCTTCTATGGTCCCACAACCAAAACCAATTGAATATTTGTTGAAGGAGCTGAAACATGCAGTCTGGAGAAGACACCCTTCAAAGCTGAGACAGCTGGAGCAGTTAGCTCATGAGGAGTGGGCTAAAATACCTGTGGACAGGTGCAGAAGTCTCAGTGAGAGTTACAGAAATTGCCTCAATGCAGTGATTGCGTCAAAAGGTTGTGCAACAAAATATTAAGTTCAGGGTACCATCACTTTTGATCAGTCCAGTTTCATTAGTTTCTTTTTAAAAATAATTATGTTGAACCACAATTGAAAAGCATTGTCTGATTTTTATTAGTTAATTTTGAGTAAATTTTTTTTATTCTTACTTCTGTCAGTTTCAAGTTATTTCAGTGACCATTATGGATTTTTTGTCTTTTATAGAAAGGTACCAACAATTTTTCACACTTCTGTATTACAAAAGGTCTAATGCCTGACCTCTCCAGGTTGAAACCCTGTTACTGCCGTTGAACATTTTGACTTTAGAGGGATAAACAAGCTACTTTTAAGATACTAGCATATCTTTAAGTTGCTGTAATTTTCTTGAGTTTAACATGCACTTTTTTGCTTTTAAATATTTTTTTCAGGTGCATATTATACATGAGTACAAGCAAAATACTTAAACTATTTCAACTCGCCAACATCGCAATTGGAACACATCTGATATGAAAAGTCAAAATTTTCTCTTTCTCTGTGAAACATTCCCAGCAAACTTGTGTTATTCTTACTAAACTGACTCTGAAACTGCTCTTATCAAATCTTTTGGGTCTCAATGAGTTTAACTTTCTGTAATTACTATTTAATTCACAAGTGTTACCACTCACTGATGTAAAACTCTAACTTTGAAGAGCAGCTGATCCACCTGATTCAGTGTGATGTAATCAGGCAGATCCATCTCACCAAGCCTCGATCTACAACGATTGTGTTCAACCCAAAGTGGTAAGGCCCAGTTAGACTCTTTTATAGCAGGATGAAGTTGGGCGATGAGTGAGACGACAGCAGGAAGTAACTGCTCGTACAGAGATTAGCATAGATGCTAACAGCTTCAGAAGCAGTTTTGTCAGAACTGGACCACATTTCTTTGATAATAAAAAACTAGAAAAAAGTATTTCTTGATGGCAGATATTTTTGCCCCAATTCTAACATGTTTTGGCAAAATTTGTCCAATGAAGTGGCTTATGTTTTGTAATTTAAACAGGGGCAGCAGCACCCGTCTATTACACTGTCTGATTTTCCTTTCATTTATGTGATTGACAAAACAATCATCTAGAAATTTCACAGCCTATTTTCGCCAATTTAGCAGGGATGCACAATACTGGATTCTTGATGACATTTGATATGTCAATATTACTAGACTCATTATTTGTTTATAGGGCACAAAGTCTCTGCATATCAAAAACTGACATGTTTCTTTCATTATTCAATCATTGTTTCATCAGTCGATTTGTATTAGAAACAGAAGTGAAGCAGGACATTTTATTTTTTAATAATGGGACTTTTGATTCATAAAAGTAGCTACTGTGGGATGATAAAATACATCGTCATAGTACTCTACATTTTTGCCACTATTACAGTCAGTATATGGTATGTTAATGGCCCAATAGTACAGTCATTTTGTCTGGAAATATTTTAATATCTGCTAAAACCAATTATCAATTTTTTTAGGGAAATATCTACCAACACTTGTACAGTAATTTTGTGCATTCTTGAGATCTAGCTCTGGATTAAGACTGATGTTGGGGTAAAATGGAGCAGTGTGTCCGTACTGTTACAGGTCGCTGTTCCACTTCTTTTATATCCAGGCGATGGCGTGTGAGATGAGTACTAAAATTTCATTCTGAGTCTGCATACTTAATAAGTCTTGTCAAGATCTGTCTTCCCTGGTACATTGCAGAATCCAAAATGCACCCACATGCTTGTTTTAAAGAAAAGGGAACGTCTGAGTTTCCTTTAAGGAAAAGCTCTGCTTTTTGTTTTCCTCATTTTAGTTAAAATATCAGTAAAATACAGAATACAACTCTGCCAACCTCCATGACAAGTGTGGACACTGTTAAATGTTAACAAGTACGCTTTAACAATGATTCATAAGAAAATATTAAGAGTACTTTGAGTAATAACGGTGCATCAATGTCTTTTTTGTGAGCAGAAATGAGGGATTTCCAACAGAGGTCTAAAAAGTTTTAGATCAATAATCAGCTGTTCAACCACGATCATCCTCAAATAACTTCCCTTAAGTTTTCACCAGATTAGTGAAGTGTGAAATACAGTGTGACTGATGTTCCACTTGTGTTATTTTTACACCATCATGCAATATTGAAAGTCAGCTCTGCAGGCTTCAGTCTTACAGGAGATAAAACTGTACTTTCCCAATAACACTCATCATAAAACACTCTAATGTTCTAATGGTTCAAAGGATTAAAATGATTAATGGATCCTATTTTACTAATAAAACCGCTCACTTAATCCTCTAAGAGCTGAAGTCTAATTAGGCTTTGGTTAGTTTTAGGAGACTAAAACTGTCTTTCAGGACAAGAAGGACTCACAGTCAGAAACTGAAAGACTAATAAAAAAATAACAACAGTGAGTTAGGGCTGGGCAATATGAACCAAAACGAGATTACTTTTCTGACTGGCCACAACAGATAGATCAATTGATTAGTGCAGCCAAACGTACCATTTTGTCGAGTTGTTGCACTTGCCATGGACTTATATACATTTTTTTTCATATATGTTTGGCCCAGTGGGGCTGAACACTTTTAGGAAAAGATCTAATTGCAATTTGTCTGACAGATATTTCAATTTCAATTTGATTCACTTTTTTTTTTTAAATCAAGCTTTAGTGCAGAAAGTTTACAGTATACACAACAGTAAGGAAATCAATTATCAAAAGCACATAAGGCATTATTCATGACCTAATATTGATGGTAAATAAAAGAAAAAACGAATGAATGAATGAACCTTTATTGCCCTTAGGAGAGTTAGTCTTGCACAGAGAGCAGAAATACACAAACTACATAAAACATCAGCAACCACTCAAGATAGTACATAATAACAAACACGTAGCCCTCCTGTGTGTCAGCCACTGAGCAGCGCCACTCAAATAAATAGAAAAATAATCTGTTTTTATTATTTGAGAGATACTCTGATGCAGAGGCTGTACCGTTGAATTCCTTACACTTTACACTTAATATTTTAGTTGACTAAATTTACAGTAGTTTCGTCGACTGAAATTATGTGAAATTTCATCAACTTAAACTCGACTGAAATTAAAACAATTTAGATGACCACAGTAAAAAAGATATTTTAGACAAAAGACTATAACTAAAACTAAATTGAAAAGTTCTGTCAAAATTACGTTAACAAGGGGTGCTGGTTTGGAGGAGTGGTTAGCAACCAGGCACCCCATGTACTTGCTTCTGCCGGTCCAGGTTCGAGTCCCACCTGTGACCAGTTTGCAGAGTGTCTTCCCCTACTCTCTCACCCCCTTCCACAAGCCTATCCACTGTCTCTCTCTATCAATAAAGGCACAAAATGGCCCAAAAATACATTTTAAAAAAACTACGTTAACATGATGCTCCCATGCATGCCTGGGTTTACTTTGGGCACTCCAGCTTCCTCCCACAGACCAAAAACATGTTCATTAAGTTGATTGATGACTCTAAAATGGCCTTAGGTGTGAGTGTGAATGGCTGTCTGTCTCTCTATGTGTCTCTCTGTGATTGGCTCACGAACAGTTGGTTGGTTGTAGGGATGTAACGGTTACCGGTAAAATGGTAAGCTGTGGTAAAATTTCCCACGGTAATCCTTACCGTGTCTTACTGAAATTAACGTTACACCATGTTTGATTACCACACTGTGTCAATACCACACGGTGATGCTGCTCTTTGACTGGAAAAGTCTGAACTATGTATCTGTTCCTGGATGAAGCAGCCTCACGGGAGGCGCGCATGTGCAGTTTGCATTGTTTGGCCTTTGAGTCTGAGAGCGAAAGTTGGAGACACAGCAGAGAGTTTTCCTCTCCAAATGGACTCTGAAGTCTGGTTTAATTTTGGATTTTACAAGGATGTAGAGGGGAAGTGATAGAAGACAGTCACCCTGTCTAAACATGAAGCTGCAGCAAAAGAAAAAGACATGCGTGATTAAAACTGCTGTAACTCCTCGAGTAAATGAGAGAGAGCGCGAGGGGATTCAGTGAGCCATACTTGAGTGACTTATAGGCGGTTTATCAGTATTTTCTGTTTTAATAATGTATAAAGGTTTTAATTAACAGCATTAGTGTCATTCTGGAGTGTGTTCTCGCCGTTCTTTTGCCGTGTATTCGCTGTATTTTGAAACTGATCGTCCTTTCCGTCACAGTTCTTGTTTTATGGATTTCATCGATCATAATTTGGAAATATTAGAGGAGAAAATATCGAGGAGATCTGCCAGGGAGAGGGGAGACCAGAGAGAGTCATGAGGAGGGCTAACTGCTTCAGGGACTATCGTCAGTAAAACAAAAATTTTTTAAAAAGGCTGCACATGGTCTAATAGAACGAGCTGTAACATGGACACTAATGCTGTAGGCAAATGTAAAATAGGTTACGATTATTTTTTGTCATCTCACATGGTCATTTACAATTGTTTCTGAAGAGAATCCTGTTTATAGTTTAAATCTGTTTTGTCTCTTCTTGTAATTACACTATTCAAGCATTTATGACATAATAATGACAAATACTTGCTAGACTTGTTTATTTTTATTTCTCTTGAAAGAAGGGCAAAAAATGTACTCAAGGACATTTCTTGACACATTTATTGACCAAAAAGACAAAAGAACTCTTATGATTATAATATTAAAGGGGTTCAATGATTTCAATTGTGTGTTAAAGTACTTTCTGAACAATTAGAGCACTCTGCAACAACACCGCAATAATAATGATAACCGCGATAATTTTGGTCACAATAACCGTGATATGAAATTTTCATACCGTTACATCCCTAGTTGGCTGTACCCCTCCTCTCACCCAGTGTAAGCTGTGATAGGCTCCAGCTCTGCATGACCCCTAAACTGATAAGTGGTATAGACAATGGATGGATGGAGAAACCAAGACCTCAGAAATCAACACAACAAGGAATTAAAGCAATTCTGAAGGCAATAACGTGGCTTATGAGTAGGGATGTACACCGCGGACAGGTACTTTAATGTACCAGTCCCTAATTGGGTCAGCACCCGAATACCGTTAAGAATCTGGAAAAACGGTACTGTTATCAGTTCTTGAACATCTCTTCAACTGTCACGTAGTTATGACACTACCACCGTCGACAGGTGATGACGCAGCTGGCTCAAGCATGTCGGTGAGGGCCAAGCGCTCGAAGGTTTGGGCTCACTTTAGCAAAGTTAATGAAAACTCGGCCCAATGCAATCTTTGTCAGAGAGGAGTTGCGTCCAAGGGGGGAATACTAGCAACATCACCAAAAGCGCGTGCATAGTATAAAGCTAAAGGAGTGCGGGCTGTTTGAATGCTATAGCAACACGGGTAAAGTTCGCAGCCCGGCTAACACTAAAGACTGCAGCACCGTAGTGGCGGGGGCACCCGGTTTTGTTTCCGCTATGTCAAGTCACGCTACGTTTTTTTTCTTTTTTGTAGTCAATACAGCATCAATATTAGCACCACAAGATATATGGGTCTGTCTGTACATGCAGTCTCTGTTGGGCGGCATGAAGGGGTTTTGCCATCTCCTTAGAGATCTCTCCTGAGAAGCATTTGTAATGCATTACTTCTATTCTGTTGAAGCTTTATTGTTACCTTGTGGTAATAAAAAAAGGGTTGAATCTTTTAATATCTTGTAAAGTCTATTTTTTACACAAAATTCTGTGTTGTAGTATCGATAACACTATTGATAAGTATTGATACTGATAAGGAGTATCGGTATCTGTATCAGTATCAATAAAAACATAACGATATACATCCCTACCTGTGAATGAATGTGTGTCAGTTTGCATTTTGGAAAGATCATCGACAGTCAGTTGCTGCTTGGGGCCCACTTTCCATCCATGGAGCCAGTTTGCATCATGGCTCCTTCACAGCATGGTTCCCAGTGCAGCTGCACTTTAGTTACACCCCGACCCGGCATCCCGAGGAGCTTAGCGGAGCAGCATGAGGCCCGTGACATTATACCAGACGACTGTAATATCAAACATTCAATGTCGTTCATTAGTTTGCACTTTTAATCTTCATTCTCCCAGGCTGCCACAGAGCTTTAGGCACTTACCCAATAACAAAAGCCTTATTAGAGAGCTAATGCAGAATAATGATGACAGGCAGAGACACAGGAAATATCACCTGTCGCCTGAGACAAGATGGATGGAGCAGCGACACAAACAAGAAAGTAAGAAATGTTGATCCCGTGGATGTGTTAAAGGACAACCGAGCTAATCCTCTCTGCCTCCCGAGACACCCAAAGACGGCAGTCTGACTCTGAGTTATTGATAACATAAAAAAGTGTGAAGGCAGGAAAAAAAAGCTCTGCAAAAATCCAAATTAAACTCTGCAGGGAAGTTCATGATCCAGTGAAACAACTCCGCAAGGTTTCAGTTTGCTCTCTGCTCAGGCATGCACTTGTAAAGATTTTTCTCTGTCTTTGAAAAATACATGATGTTTGATCACTGGGCTGGAGCGGCAGGAGAGAAATCCTGCAGGGGAGGAACCTCAGGTTTGAACTGCAACTGGATCATCCACGTTCGAGACAGAGAGAGCAAGCAAGACAAGAAAATGCAGAAATATTCGCTAAGAATGGAAAATCTCTGCATGGAAAGTAAAACACAATGTGAAATACAGCCAGAGTGATTAGCAGGGCCGAGGTAAAGACGAATCAAGCGCCCCTTTGTTGTGTGTGAAAAAATACCTTTTAGGTTTTTAGAGGTGCCTTAACCCTATAATGCCAATTGTATCATATTTGATACATACTTTTATAATACCTCTATCTACTCAATGTGATCAACAAATTACAAAAACATCTGAATACAATCAGATAAATGATAAAAATGTCCTCAAATGGATTATCAGTTGCCGAAAACACCTAATGTATCAAAAGAGATATGAAAAATCTATATGTTGAATTTTATGGACATTCTGATTTTTGTAGGATTTTAGCAGAAAGTGAAATAAAAATTAAATCTCCAAAAATTAGAATTTTCTGGCTATAATCTACGATCTTGGGCCTTAAAGGGTTAAAATACAAAAATGGTCTTGCGCTTTCTTAGGTGAAGCTTAGTAATAATGGAGCTAAATCCAGGCCAAAAGTGTTGTAATCAGAAAAAACAAAAAACAAAGAATAATTATTTTTTTAAAAGATAAATAAAAAAATAAAAACACTAAATTGAATTAAAATTAGTATAAGCGAGGAGAACTGGAAAAATAACACCTGAAAGTGAAATAAAGAAATCTGAAACCTAAAAGATAAGATGTAAATCTGAAAATATTATTTCCGAAAAAGAAAAAATTGACACAAGTTAAAATACATTTATTAATAATTACAGAGATAAATCGAAAGTATATTTAAACTGAAAAAAATCCATTACTTATTTTAAATTCAATGTAGGATTTAGCTCCATATGGTAATAGCAGCATTTTCTGTATGAGTTAGAAACACGTTTTGATGATTTGTATTTGAATTTGTCTGATTTTGAGGCTTCACCATCACAACATGAAAATATATAATCCCATTCATACTTGCACAAAAGTCTTTGTATTATCCGGATTTCACTCATTTAGTGGCAGGTGTGAACACAAGAGGATCTAACCCTAATTAAAGCCTGAATTTTCCCTTCCTCGTCTCCCACACTGCTTACATACAAACTGCAGGACAGCTTTCTGATGAGAGGAACAAGAGTGAAGAGGAGCTTGGGGTATTTTCTAGAGGCTAGCCTAATAATTTTTCTAAAATATCAGAGTTGAGTGTGTAAAAGGGGCTTATATTTAAACTCCAAAAGGATCACCACCAGGTTTCTCAAGCTTTCCTGCGCTGCTGTTGGATACAGAGCTAAAACACTGCAGCTTTCTCTCTCTGCCGTAAAGTCATGCGCATAGTGACACTGCTTCATATTCACTTCTGTGCGATCTCTCAACTCTTTAATCCATGCTGTTGAAACACTTAACATGTATCAATAAAGTAAGTATATAAATTGTGATCATAGTGTAAAGCTCTGCTGCTTCATCTATATTATGAACACTGACTTCTGCTGCCTACTAGGGCTGGGTATCGATTCAGATTTTCTGGATCGATTCGATTCGATATTCCCAGGTCTCAAATCGATTTGATTCACAGTACAATAAGCTATTTATTCAGTGTTGGATATCTCAGTTAAAATAATATTGTAAACTTAAAAAGTGACTTTTGACCTGCTTGGTCACATTATCTTATATTAATTATATACGTTAATGCATATTCTGCATATTACCTGTTTTCCGTCCAACTCCTCTTTCCCTTCGTGCTTGTAAAACCTGAAATACGTCCATACGTCAGCCGTACAGTGCTATTTGCTTCTGCCGGGTTTGTTTGACTACTTGCAGTAACATCTCACAAGATTTTGTTCAGTGGAAAGCAGCGCTAAACGCAGATCACGCAATACTAGCTGGGTTGATACCACAGGCTGCACATCAAATGAAGAAAAAACTACCCAAGTTCAAAGATCGATCTTTGGATTTTATGAATTGATTATGAACCATTTAAAGGGAAATCGATTAAATTGATTTTTTAAACCCAGCCCTACTGCCTACCAGTGACAAGCGGGTTAAAATGTCAGGAGTGATCACGCCGATATCAAAACACTGCCGGTGACACATTCAGGGTGAACCCTTCCCTCGCCCAGTGTCAGCTGGGATAGGCTACTGCCCCGCTAACACAAACGGGATAAGCCGCATAGACACTCGATGGATAGTTCTCTTTACATCACACTGGTGTCAGATGTAAAAGTATGTTTGATAGTAACAGTAAAATCTGCTTCATTGGAGCCTTTAAAAGGCTAAATCGCTGTTTTGTTTACCTGCTGATGGAATACCACGCCCATTTTGGGAGACTGAATTCTCAATTTAATGGAAAAGTGCAAAAAACTCCACAGTCTTGATGTAGGTAGAAATTTTGGTGAGGAATACTAAAAGTAATTTCTAGTGTTGTTCTCAACACCACACTATCTGAGACCAAGACTCGCACCGAGACCAGAATGCACCGAGACCAAGACAAGATCAAGACTTTTGGAAGGCGAGACCGAGACAAGACCGAGACAATCAAAAAGCAGTTTTAAAAACCAAGACAAAGTTGAACAGTTTAGGGGGTGTCCCTGAGACACAACACCTAGAAGGTTGCAGTCATCACAGGGGGAATAACACATGAATTGAAGCTTTTTGTTATTTTACCAAGTGTTTCTCCTTATTCACATTAATGAAGTTGAAGAACAGCAGATCAGTGCTGGTCTTGATCGGTCTTGTTGGAAAATCCCGAGTCTGGCCAATCTGAGACCGAGACAAGACCAAGAACTTCAAAATGTGGTTTCAAGACTGGTCTTAAGTAACACAACACCAGTAATTTCCATATATTCCTGTACTAATACTTAACTTTTGAGGCAATCCCTAATTTTTTGGAAAAGAAATATCAACTTTTCATCATGATAAAAAAAATAACATGGACACTCTTTTGACTTTCTTTAACAAAGCGTATAAGATGCAGAGTGACAGTCTGCTCAGGTAATGAAAGGCACATCCTCAACAACCAAGCTGATTCTCACATGCAGGATTTAACACAGGGGCTTGAACCCCCAACCTTCCGGACTCAGATCCAACTCCTTACTGAATATGGCAGCTCTCATGATAGAAGCTAAAATGTGAAGTTAAAATGAAAATATTTGGACATGTGTTTGATTTAAGTGAATATTTGCAATCTTTTTGTTAAAACAGGCGCAGGACAAATTAAATATTCATCTAATTAAGGATGTTATTGTAAGGGTTTGACTTCTATAAAATGCCCTCCTGTAAGAATAACATCTTCAGACCTCTAGCAGCATAAACCAGCCACTGTCCTCCTCTGGCTGATGTTAAAACCCATGACCACAAACTTATCAGGAGCTTCTCCCGGACATCCAGACTGAGCAGCTTCTTCTGCACGTATTTGCTTATTTTTAGACTTTGCAAACATTTGCCACAAAGAAAAAAAGAGGGTGTTTGTTTACCTGTTCGGCGTCCTCCTCAGGACACGGAGGTCACTCTTCCATCCGGACACTCACATCAGAAAGCCTCTCTCCGTCTCCCCCACAGAGGGGTCCGTGCTCGGCTCAAACACAGCAGGTGAGGAACGCTCCAGATCCTCGTGCAGCCCCGCGCGCTCCGATAGTCAGGTGCGCAACGAAAAACCCGACACGAGGCGTCCCGTCCGAGCAGCGGCGTCCTCCTCTCTGGTGTCTCGGGACTGAGGGAGGGAACCAGGAGCCTCCGTGAAGTCCACCTGAAGCGGAGCGTCCTCCTCCGGCAGCCCGCGGATCACTGAGGCTGTGAGGACGCGTGGAGCAGCTCAGTGTGGAGCTGCTGGGAGGAGGAGGAGGAGGAGGAGGAGGCAGCACGGGGAGAGCAGGGGCGTGTTCCTCAAGGAGGAGAGGGAGGAGGAGGGGGCGGATGCGCAGAGGTGCTCCGACCATCAGGGAGTGTTAAAAACTTTTCTGTGTAGCTTCACCAGGGTTTAAAGAGCCTCAGTGGATTATGCATTTATGCAGATGAATTAATGACATAAGTTTTAATTTAAGGTTGTGATGGAGATTTCTTTAAAGGGCCAGTTCACCTGTTTCTCAAAGAAATCATATCATTACATGAATGTCTGACTCGTGTTGCCAGGTTTTTCCAGTGAAATAAGCGATGAGGCTTAACGATACAAAAAAAATAACGTTGAGGTACTACTTTCTTTTGCAATATTTAAAGCAGGGTACACACATAAAGATTACTGGGCTGTTTTAGTCCAGACTTTCCCCCTTCCTGAACAATCCCATGTTGAAGATTTGTCAAGATTTTGACTACCATGATAAATAGCCTACAAGATTGGAAGCAGTTTTCATGTGGCCATGAGACTACATCGTTGCTGTTTGACTGAGAGGCAACTTTCAACATAAAATGTAATATTGTAACTTCTAGTTAAACAGTGCTTCAGGAGATATTTAGATCCAAAATCGAGCGGCGGACATCTGTATAATGGTAGCACACGGGGCATGTATAGCGCCGCTCCTAAAACTGCATTAATCGTCCAAAAACTCATTAGTTTCACCAATATTTCATCATGGTCCGCTCGGGCTACTCCTCCATTACAGCCTGTGTCGCTCCAGACATGATTTTGTCACTGTGCTGACCTCTGAACTGAAGAAGAAGAATGTTTGCCTCCGCGCCTACGCAGTACTCTCTGGAGCGCTGCCTCCGCGTCCTCCTTTCTATAAGCTCCTCATCTGTAAACTCTGGCTCGAACTGTAAGGACACCCATCATATTCAAAGTTCTCCTCCACAACATCTTCATCCGATAAATATTCGGCCATTTTGCACAAAACTGGAAGAAGAAAGTCGTTGTGTAGCCGCGGTCTTCCCCTGAAACAATGAGCCGCACTACGCAGGCGCTGAAGCAAGCGTTCTTCTTCTTCAGTTCAGAGGTCAGCACAGTCACACAACATGTCTGGAGCAACACAGACTGTAATGGAGGAGTAGCGCGAGCAGACCATGATGAAATATTGGTGAAACTAATGAGTTTTTGGACGATTAATGCAGTTTTAGGAGCGGCGCTGTATGCCCTATGTGCTACCATTATACGGATGTCCGCCGCTCAATTTTGGATCTAAATATCTCCTGAAGCACTGTTTGGATCAGGAAAGCCTTCTGGGTGAGTATATTGTTCTACTTCATTCTATAAACAATGTGAAAGCTGTAGAAACCGAACTTATCCTTTCAGTACCAAGTCCCAGTGAAACAAATATTTATTCAATCACCCTTTTTTGAAGATTCATTGATTCATTCAATCATCAATTAAAAGGTTCATAACACCACAAATACCCTTATGTCAAAAAATTAAAGGCATATTACATCCAAACATAAAGAAATTCACCATCTGAAGCTTTACTACACCCACACACTCAGATTCTGATGATTTAAAAATTACTTGCAACCATCTACTCTGTCAAGGTTTACACGTCATCAAGTGGCTGCACTTCAGTGCATCTGGACATGGTTAAGACAGCTTGATAAAGTTCAAATTCTCTCCACACTTTGAACCGCTTTAGCACCAACTGAGCATCATTTAGATGCCTCAGTGTGCCTGAGTTTAGTTGCTGACCATGTCCATCCCTTAATGACCACAGTGTATGCACCTCAGCCCAGATCATCTGAAACTGGCTTCCTCAATATGACAATGAGTCCACTGTACTCATGTGGCCTCTACAGTAACCAGATCTCGATCCAGTGTTCAGGTGGAACAGTGTTCCAACATCATACTTGTGCCATAGCCCAGTTTTATGACAAACAATATGGCCCTGCCTTCACTTTGGAGGGGTGGGAGGCAATACTGATTAACAATCATGTATGTTATGTACAGTTTATCCTTATAACACAAATCAGAGGGGCTATGGGCTAGTTTCTAAATAACAGAAACAATCATGAGGACTCACTCTGTTTTTATCTACACCTTAACCATGACATTTGGGAACCCAGTCAGCTGAAAGTCCCCAGTTGACATGGCTACTTATTTAATTGCTATACCATCTGAGAGCAGAAAATTCTGTAGAACTAGCAGTCATACAGTGCTGACTGATTTATTTTGTCCTCCAGTCATCAGTTCAAGCTTTTCTAAAGCTTCTATTGATTAATCATATCTATTGACAGCAGAGAAACAGCAGACAGACCCAGAACGCAAAGTAGAGACCGAAGGAAGACGTACAGCAGATGGACCCCGGGGTCACTTCAACACATACTAAGTGTATGATTACAGCTTCATTCACCACACCAGGACCCTCGATTGGGTGTCCTTTGGGTTCTTGTCTCTACATGAAATCAGTCAACATCAGGAACTTGACACACATTGTACAGAGTCATATATTTAATCTTAAAAAAATACTTTAGAAGTGTTATATCAATTGTATTTTCTCCTATTTAATAATACAAACTGTTGTTGGATTCTATATCAATAAAAAGCCTGATTAGTCACCTTGACAATGAGGTATAACTTGTAAGGATTGTGCATTCCAGCGTTCATTTTGACAGTACTTTTTTGTTTCATTTTAGTTATAGTCCTATGCCTAAATGTCTTTTAGTTTTAGTCATGATTTAGTCATCTTAATTGCTTTAGTCTAGTTTTAGTTGATGAAATTTCCCAACAGTTTAGACGGTGAAATCTACTGTAAATTTAGTCGACTACAATCTGAAGTGTAAAGTGTAAGGCATTTTTATGTTCCTTAAATTTCTGAAGTCATGCTTTACACTTACATAAAATTAAACATCTAATAACCCTTTATTGAATGCTAGTAAAGTTGAAATGTCTAAATGAACAGAAACAAATGTTCCTTTTGTGTGAAATGCAGTCACCTTTATTTAGTCTACCTGGCAGAGCATCTCAGTTTCAATACCAGAACTGACAACAAACAGTGAACCTGCTCTACATGAATATATCTATTCATAAAGAGAGCAGCTCTGATTGGATCGCTCCACAACTTATCCCACCACCTCTAAGCTAAGGCAGCTGTGATTGGATGTATTCCTAACTTGTCTCTACTTTCTTCATGACCAAATTAAGTCTGATTGGATTAAGTCTTTGTCATACATTATAGTCTAGTTTTTATTTGTTGATGAAATGTCAGTTAGTTTAGTTTTAGATTTTTTTCATGTGCACTTGTTTTTATTAGTTGCTGTCTAGTTTTTGTCAGGTGAAAAAAGTTGAGGAAAACTTTGACAGAAATAATTAGTCAACAACGTTCACACTGTTTCCAACATTATAAAAAGCAAAACTAACTGATGTTACTAAAGGGGTGTAATTGTACATTTAATTTACGTGAAGCATAATGAGCACAGGTGGAGGCAGAAGTACAAGGCATAGCAGTGAATTTATCTCAGGTTGTGCTTTTTTATGCACCACAGTGGTGACTAGGGCTCTCACTTTATATTTGATAATCGAATAACCGATTGAATATGGGGTTAAATATCTGTAACCGAATAGTAAATAAATATTTGAATGTGAAATATTGAGTGTGGCGGCACATCAGGGCGCCTGGAGCCGTGCACCGTTCCGTCCAGCAGAGGTTGCTGTGTGCGTAGCTTGACCATCAGTCACATCCACTGCTCTCTTGACCTCAGTAAACAAAGAGTTTCCACTCCGAGTGGACATTAACAGCTCCGAATCATCTGAGGAGAGCTGTGAGGGAGTAGTTTTGGTTGTACACCGTAGATGGCAAACTTAAAATCAAAGACCAGGTTGTGTGTTCTGTGAAATACAGTCGCTCGTCCTCCACATCAAATGTGTGCGCTCAGCTGTTGGCTTTTCATCCAAGCTATACGGCCGAGTGCAGTGGCACTTCGTGAAGAGTTTGACTCCGTGTAACTGTGTTTTATTTGGTGAGGGGGAGGGCTTTGATTTTTGGAAAAGTGACAGCCTTAGTGGTTTACAGAGAGCCTCAGGCCCTTCTCACAGGAGGACGGCCCCGTATGTCCTGGCGTCTGCATCAAAACATGTATCACTGTTTACACATCATATTGTACATAGGCTTGTGCATTTACATGACAACGCAAAATCCTGTTGGGTTCTGCTCCGAGGTGGATTCCACGTCAACAAGTGCTCATGCGCGCGTAACATTCTGCGTCTCTGCATGAGCACTTGTTGCAGTTGTTGCCGTAGCTGGTGTTGTTGGTGTTCTGTGAGCAAATGTTGGTATTAAGTTGTAGCAATATTTGTAGCTGCTGGAACAAGATCAGAATCAGCCCGGCTGCCGCCATTGTTGTTGTTGTTGGTGTGTGTGACAGCGTGGGTGTGGGGGCGGGGAGGAGGAGGGGTGTTATGAGGTCACCGTCTTTTCCGGACTTATCTGTTTATACCAACTACGGCACACAGATATCCACCTGCAGACCCGTTTTCAAACAAGATGCGGAGTCATGGACAAATACGAGTCTCCGTGTGTCAATATCATCAGATCAATAGTTTATTTTACCGGAGTCTTACAAATTCGTACTCGTGTAAAGCCCATCTGAGTGTAAAGTCTGCACAGTCACATTTTTTTTTTTGATATGAAAGGATCTAGTCATCCTTTCAAAAATAAATCACACAGTTTGGTCTCACATGTTCAAAAAACATTGTCACTTATTTTAGATTCTCTACGGTCCAGTACCAGTTCATAAACAGCAGCGTTGCCGTGCTGCAGGTTGTTGTGTTGCAGCAGTTGTGTGATTCTACCATGTCAGCATGGACCAAACCTCTAAGGACTGTTAACTGCATCTGGTTGGATTTATGTCACAAAGAATGAAGGCAGCACTGAAGGCAAAGAGGGGTCCAACTCAGATCTGGCAATCCATGAGGGTTTACAAGGCATTTTACTTCACACTCCATCATTTCTGGGTCTATCTAAGTGTGTGTGGGTGTGTGTGTTCAACAGACAGGAGGAGATTTGACAGTCCTGCTGATAAACAGCCTGAGCATGCAGTGAAATGGACTTTATGTCAGATCAACAATATTCGAGCTCCCTCATCTCCGTCCAAATAAGCCATCAGTCTGACGCAGCACATTTCAGGTTGCTGGTAAGCAGCTCAGTGTGTGTCTGAGAGAAAAGGAGAGAGCAGGGGTCCCACAGTCACTTAAACAAAAGCTATTCCAGGAGTTCTGGAGTCTCGCTCCCCTGCTTTTGGGCTGCCAGATGGTCCTGCGTAAGAACTTTGAATTATTCAAGCATCCCTCAGCAGACTGAAGCTGTCATGCGTAAGAAAACATGGCTGGACTCTTCCTGTGTTGGGGAAACACCAGCAGATGAGCGCGTGCAGGTTATGCAACTCCACATTCAGATTTTCACAAATGCACCGCTCAGGCCACGGCTTAAAATTTACAGCAGAATGGTTTTCTATTTTTCATGGATCACACTCGGAGCGTGTTATGCTTTCACAGAGAGGTATGAGATTCATAAATTATTCACCTGATCCAGCTTTTTTATGTGTGAATGCCGAGCTTACCGCGGCGCTGGCACATCAAGAAACAAGCAGTTAAGCTTTTTAATAGATACACAGTGTCTGTTTGTGCCATTCTCTAATGCATCACATTACGGCAGAGAGTATCAGACACAATTATGGAGATGACTAAAGTTGGACAAGTGTGCGAGGAAAGCCATAAACCAAAACATTGTCATAAATTTCCTGGAAGACATCATGTGGGTCCTCAGACGTTTAATGTGCTACAATTACCACCGCAGCCATTAGTGATATTAGAGTGAAGCTTTACTGATGGCAGAGATCATGATTGGAGCCATCATTTAGCCGGATAACTCCTGTCACTTTATCTGAGCCAATGACACTATGAATACACGCCATTACCAAACACTGCTGTATAATATATCACCACATTAAGGCTGATAAATGCTCCATATTTCACTTTCCCCTCGTGCCTTCCTCGTCGGCCTAAACCAGGCGCACTCCGTCAAGGTTGAAATGATGTGAACTGAATGACACGGATGGTTTTGTTTGCACACAGAGTGTGTGTGGAGGAAGGGGCTAATCCTTTCACAGCAAGATGAAGAAATCCACTTCACATGAAGGGCCGCTGTATGTCTACCTGGGTGTGCGCGGTGTAATCACCCTGAGAGCGTCCCGCTAATCCGGTTGGAAGTCGCTACTTTGATCTCTGGCTGAGTGGCTCTACGGGAAGCTCTCGAGCTCACCTCTTTGGCTAAGAATCACTCAGATATAGAAAAGAGACTTCTTAAGTGAAATGGGTTAATGGCTCGTCCTCATTGGAGAAGCTTGTCCTGCTTAAAAGTGAGGCTCATTTTCAATAAGTGGTTCAATTTTAGACAAGGGCCTCTCCATGTGAGGGAGGCAAGGTGGTTATGTGCTTGACAAAACTACCTCTGCTGCAAAAAAATATCAATTTGAGATCCTTACAGCGTAATTGCAGGAGTGCTTCACTGTAAGTGTCTGCTGATTGCATCTAATTGATGTACATATATGTGCACATATGCATACAGCATGGGCAGACATTTGAAACTTATAGACAAAAGAGGTACAACGTGGTACAGATAGATAGATAGATAGATAGATAGATAGATAGATAGATAGATAGATAGATAGATAGATAGATAGATAGATAGATAGATAGATAGATAGATAGATAGATAGATAGATAGATAGATAGATAGATAGATAGATAGATAGATAGATAGATAGATAGATACTTTATTCATCTGTTTGGGGAATTTCGAGCATCCAGTAGCAATAGTAGTGGCAATTACAAAGAAGTCAGAAAGTACAAATCTCCACCAATGCAGCTCACATATTGCTGTTATATCTATAATCAATAGTTCCATGATAAAGTTACCATCATAATATGATTTCTTGACCCTGAAAACCCACAACTAGCACTCAAAATCATGTTGATATCATAATTGTTTGACATTTACTGAGCAAAACAATCATGATAGAGATAATGGGGGTTATCTGGATCAACACCAAAATCTAATAATTTTTAGGTTGGGCCATTACTTTTTTTTTTTTTTAACCTTTATTTAACCTGGTAAAAGACCTATTGAGGTCAAGACCTCTTTCACAAGGGTGACCTGGCCAAGAGAGGCAGCAGCACATGTCACAGTAGACAAAACAGACAGAGTACAGCAACAGACATTAAAATACAAGCAATAAAATGCAGGAGTTATTTTAAGAAACAAATTCAGCTGCTTATTTGTTTCATTTGTAATTTGATCATAAAGCATAATGGCTTTCATTTCTCCTAAGAAAAGTGCTTAAATAGCAAGGACCCAGGCCAAGAAGAGCTTCATAAACCAGAGTCATCCAGTGCGTATATCGCCGTATATCCAAAGAGGGCATGCCAGCTTTAGCAAGCAGTTCACAGCGGTGGGTGAGGCAACTACAACCTGTGATAAACCTCAGGGCACAGTGGTAGACAGGAGTCAAGGACTGAAGGCAAGTGGTTGAAGCAGACATATATACAACATCCCCATAATCAAGAACAGGCAAAAAAGTAGCCGACACCAAAAACTTCCTAGCTCTGAGATTGAAAGATGACTTATTTCTATAGAAGAAACCAAGCTTCACCCTTAGTTTAGAAAGTAGATCCAACGTCTCCTGAAAGATTTCAGCAAAATCTGTCCAGTAGTTTTTGTGTAATCTTGCTAACAAACAAACAACCAGACAAGCAAACCGAAAAATGCTGTCAAAACCTAACCTCCTTGGCAGACACCATTCTCACGAAAACCGAAGGCACAAACACAACAAAAACTCTCTTTTTTTGGCACTGTTGTTGTGTAAATGGTCCCTAAGAACTTATAAGTTTACAGCCTTTCAGTGATCATCTTCCTGGTCTTGGAGGTATTAAACAGGAGGCAGTTAGTGCTCTAGTCACTGAGGGCCATCACCAAGTCCCTGTCCTCCTTTTCCTGCCCATTATTAACACACTACACCACAATAACAGTTATTGAACTCCATCCAAGAAAACACAAATTACAGCCGGTTGTCAAGCAAACACATTTTTCCAGTGTTCTTAAACCAACCCTATGTAGTTTTCCATCCTAATATAATATTTCTAGAATCATTGTGATGGTACATCACCTTACAACAGGTTGAATGACACCTCTGTCATGGCCTGAGGGTGTCTGTGTGGCTTTCACTGGCACTATGCAACTTCAATGTGGATGGTAGGAACACTGTCACACTAAAAAGGTACAGATTTTTACTGCTGTAACTGTTTTACAGCATACTTTACTTCCCCCTTGAGGCGAAAGCTAAACATTGGGAAAAAGAAAATATAAAGCAGTTTTTTTGAATTTTTAAAACAGATTTAATGAACAGAATTTAGTTTAAAGTAAATGTGCTCTTATTTTCCTCATGGATACATGGACCTCTTGCTCACACTCCTGCATAGAAGGTGTCAGTAATGCTCCTCTGACGTTGGATGCCACCCACCATTAAACAAGAGGAAGAAAGCTGAATTTAGAGCTATCATGGCGGAAGCAGCAAAATAACTAGAAGAAAAGAAAAGTTTAATTGGAGGAGATGAAGAAAGGAAAGCAGGAGAGTAACAAGCTAAAAGTCCAGACAGGGATAAACATTGGCCCGGCTTCACTCAGTGGTGTGAGCTGAAAGATGAGGGGAGATGTTCGACCAATGCTGATTTTGTCCTGGTACTGCTTGGACTTGTAAGTACATGGTGATTTATTGACTCACATCTCCTCCCTCTGTATGTCAACAAATGCATGTTGGTGTGAGGCGCTCTGTTTTACAAAACCCAAAACCAGTGAAGTTGGCACTTTGTGTAAATCTTAAATAAAAACAGAATACAATGATTTGCAAATCCTCTTCAACTTATATTCAATTGAATACACAGCAAAGACAAGATACTTAATGTTCAAACTGAGAAACTTTATTTCCTTTTGCAAATAATCATCAACTTAGAATTTAATGGCAGCAACACACTGCAAAAAAGTTGGCACAGGGGCATTTTTACCTCTGTGTTACATCGCCTTTCCTTTAACAACACTCAGTAAATGTTTGGGAACTGAGGAGACCAATTTTTGAAGCTTTTCAGGTGGAATTCTTTCCCATTCTTGCTTGATGTACATCTTAAGTTGTTCAACAGTCCGGGGTCTCCGTTGTTGTATTTTACGCTTCATAATGCGCTTCATAATGCGCTTCATAATGCGCCACACATTTTCAGTGGGGGACAGGTCTGGACTACAGGCAGGCCAGTCTAGTACCTGCACTTTTTCACTACGAAGCCATACAGGTCCAAAACCTGTATGTACCTTTCAGCATTAATGGTGCCTTCACAGATGTGTAAGTTACCCATGCCTTGGGCACTAATACACTCCCATACCATCACAGATGCTGGCTTTTGAACTTTGCACC
The DNA here is from genome assembly GCA_036419115.1 of Scarus forsteni. Taxonomy (NCBI): domain Eukaryota; kingdom Metazoa; phylum Chordata; class Actinopteri; order Labriformes; family Labridae; genus Scarus; species Scarus forsteni. The sequence continues at coordinate 1,415,964 of JAZDUH010000135.1, read as the reverse complement.
TATAACAGTCCGGATGGTTCTTTTCCTCTTTGGTCCAGAGGACACGACGACCACAGTTTCCAAAAACAATTTGAAATGTGGACTCGTCAGACCACAGAACACTTTTCCACTTTGCATCAGTCCATCTTAGATGAGCTCGGCCCAGCGAAGCCGGTGGTGTTTCTGGGTGTTGTTGATAAATGGCTTTGGCTTTGCATAGTAGAGTTTTAACTTGCACTTACTGATGTAGACGAACTGTAGTTACTGACAGTGGTTTTCTGAAGTGTTCCTGAGCCCATGTGGTGATATCCTTTACACAGTGATGCCGCTTTTTGATGCAGTACTGCCTGAGGGATCGAAGGTCATGGGCATTCAATGTTGGTTTTCAGCCTTGCCGCTTACGTGCAGTAATTTCTCCAGATTCTCTGAACCTTTTGGTGATATTACGGACCGTAGATGATGAAATCCCTAAATTCCTTGCAATAGCTGGTTGAGAAATGTTGTTCTTAAACTGCTGTGAATTCAATTGAATATAGGTTGAAAGGGATTTGCAAATCATTGTATTCTGTTTTTATTTACGAATTACCCAATGTGCCAACTTCACTGGTTTTGGGTTTTGTACAACAGTGCAGTTACACTCAACGACCATAGAGGCCACTAGAGAGCTGAAAGAGGAATGTTACATAGTACTGCTTTAACCCATGATTACAGGGCTTTCCGTGGCACCATGTACTGATAGTCTTTGCCCCTTGCTTAACAGTATATTTTTTAACTTAAGCAGACCCCTGCAGCTCCAATATGAAATATCTCTCTCCCCACCCCCTTATTCAAATGAATCTTTGAATATTGAATATGAAGTGATGGCCTAATAGAAACACTTTGCACCTGATCACACCTCATTTTGGAAAAACACACTCTTGGGTGCTAACAATGCTGCATGTTCATTTGATATTTAAACAATGTGAGCACTGGGTGTAAAAATTTAATTTGCTTCAGGTGGAAGAGAAAGGGTAATTACATTTCAGGGCAAAATGCTTCATGCTGGGTGCACAACAGGGCCCATAATTTAAAAAACTGGGAAATGTGCATCTGGAGAATAACACCATCAGGGGACCTTTTTGTTTTCTGAATGCAAACATTAAAAAGGAAAAGCTTTAAATTGTTGCCTTAAGTAGACCAAACTGCTTTGCGCATTTGAAACAATATACTCAGCTGTTGTGTAAATTGACTGTTTGAAGAAACACACCATGGCACTCTTGAGGCAGAAGAGTCTTGATGTGTCAGGGATGAGAGGCTGTGCCGGGCTCCTGCAGACACAGAGGAAGGCGAGGCTGTAAATATTCATGGCGGAGCTGTCAGCGTGCCGGGGCCTCTCTGCTGGCTCCTGTCACTCCATTGATCCCTCATACATGGCATTCACGTCCAGTGACCGGCTGGCCTCACCTCAATCATGTGGGAAGAGCTGCCCTTTCTCCAACCTGCTCCGTGTCACATACTACAGGAGAGCACAGCATGCTGATCAGCCTGGGATCAAACAGGCGTCTCATCGTGATACAGCAGAGCAGCTGGAGACTCTTTCCATACGGATTACACTTCATCAGGTTGTTGGCATTTTAAAGGGTTAGTTTAGTTTTTATTATGTGGGGTTGCTGGAGGCCCACTAAATACGAGTGCGAGTAAAGGAACTAGAATAGGTGGGAAATATCTGAGGGCAGGGGGTGATAATTAGAACTAATGGACCATAACTTTCACTCTAGAAAACCAAAACATTTTTGGTGAGGAAACTTAATTCTACATATCATAAAATACCAAATAATAGCCGGGTTCCAATTAATCGCCGGGTGTAGCAGCACATCTATGAAGCTGAATTTATTTCTTCAATATGCAATCAAAAAGAATAGATTTGAAAACAAAAAGAAAACTTTGCAAACAAAATTATAATTTCAAAAATACAAAAAATATGTTTGTGATGAAAACCGTATCTTCATTAAAGCTATGGTCTATGATTTGGAAGCTTTGTACATATTAATAACACCGTTTATAAGGCTGTTATGGTCCTATGGTCCTATCTACACAGTATAAAGACCAAAAAGAACGAAAAAAATCCATTCAGTATATCCGCTGAAAAGCTGCATACTAGCTGACCAATCAAACCTAAGAACCTGCGACTATTAATTGGTCCGTGAGTTAGTCCATGAGTCCATCCAATCTCGTCTCCTCACTACGCAGGCACGCAGCATCTTGCCCATGGTCCCGCCTCCTCCCTCTACCTCCGGTGAGCAGCTAGCAGCGTTAGCTACTGAACTATCATGGAGCCGGAAAAGCCTAGCGCCCGAACCCGAATCCGCCTTCGGGGCCCAACGGAGCTCTGCCCGCTGGTTGAGGCCTGTTAGCGGGCTAACGGCTAACGAATAGCCTCAGCCGCCGTCAGACCTTCAGCATCGGCCGTTTCGCCCCTGGTTGATCAGGTAATGGCTTTGTTTACTACAGTGGGAGATGTCTGCTGAATAACTGTGGTTAGTTTGTGCCTGCACGGGCTAATAACTGTAGGGGAGCGGTTAGCCTGTTAGCCGCTAATCGCTAGCACTGTAAGCTGAGCTGGGAGGACAGGCTGAGAAAGATAAATCCTCCCCACAATCGGCTCCGCCTGGCGGCGATAAACCCGCATTGCCGCCCGGTCCAGTTGAAATGGCTACTGCTGTGTGTTATAATGGAGATGTCTCGTGGTTTGATACTTTCAGTTGAGCTGAGCTGTTTTGGATTGAGTTTGCTGCTGAATTTGAAAAAAAAAAAAAAAAAAAAAAAAAAACAAAATAAAATAAAATCAAATATCAACAAATACAAAAAATATGTTTGCGATGAAAACTGTATCTTCATTAATCCACAAGTTTTATTTACAAATCAAAATATTGCTCTCATGAACCATAGATTCTTTTGCGTTTCCTGAACTTTTGTTTGCAGTCCACACACACACACACACACACACACACACACACACACACACACACGCACCTGTTGATTTGTTCTGATAGAATATCCAAATAAAGTTTATAAAGTTATCCATAAATAAGTTAATATCTGTGAAATTAATCAAACTGTTGATAAAGCCGGGATGAGCCTGACGAGCACATAACGCTCAGCTGGTCTACATTATGGGTGTTAATGTCTAATAACGCTGTCTCTACTGGTTGAAGAAAAGAGTAATAGAAGAGCGACAAGAGAAATCGTAAAAAGCACCAGAAGGACAGAGAAGTTAGGTAAAACATTCCTGCTGATCGATGTGTGTCTCCTTCGGTTTACTCTCTAAATACCGTCTGTGTTGTAGCGGAAGTTGTCATCCCATCACTCTGAGGGATGCTGACCAATCAGGAGGCTTCTTACAGCTTTCAGAGGAGGCCCTGCCCATGAGAGTTAAGACGATGCGTAAACAAAATTTCTGGAAGCGCAAAAGAATCTATGGTTCATGAGAGCAATATTTTGATTTGTAAATAAAACTTGTGGATTAATGAAGATACAGTTTTCATCACAAACATATTTTTTGTATCTTTGAAATTATGATTTTGTTTGCAAATTTTTTTTTGTTTTCAAATCTATCCTTTTTGATTGCGTATTAAAGAAACAAATTCGGCTCCATACACATCTTGATAAATAAACGCCTGCTCCAAATAAATGTGAGGTGTAATTTATCAGGCACAGCCTAAGAGCTCTGGTCAAAGTTACAGAACACACATGCAAACGCTAACGCTAAGCCAACAACTGACAGTTGATGCTTGAAAAGTAATTTATGGGATGCTGATTTGGCGCAGTGGTTAACGTCCATGCACATCCCATGTACATGCTTCTGCCAGCCCAGGTTCGAGTCCAGCCTGTGACCAGTTTGCAGAGTGTCTTCTCCTACACTCGCACCCCTTTTCACAAGCCTAGCCAGTGTCATTCTCTCTTCTGTCAATACAGGCACAAAATGCCAAAAAAAAAAAAAAGAAAAGTGAAAAGAAACATGATCAGACTCTACCTTATCAGTCCACTTGGTTTATTTGTCTCTTGGGACGTGGAGTAAAACTTAAAATGTAATGCTCTTCAAAAATAAGAAACGCACCAAAGTCGATGTTTTGACTTAATATATCCAACATATCCAAAAGTGTGGAAGCATGTGAAAAATGTCCAACTTCTGATCATTTTTTACATTGTAAATCAGTCATTTTGTGTGTTTTTTTTTCACCAAATCAGTGTCAGTTAGTATGAAATTAGCATTTGAAGGGTTAAAAACATATTTCAAAACTGAAGAAATTTTCTTTTTTTTTTACAGCAGCTAAAGTTGTGGCTTTAAACAACCAAAACAGGACTTAAAGATGTGTGTCACAAGCAAAGGATGTTGGTAAATGACCCGTCTTTGATTTGTTTGTGTTAAGTCCTCTCATTTTCTGATTCCTAACTGACTCTTCCCTGCTTGCAGTGATATTTTTGCATGCCTTTGGAAAACACTTATTCAGTTTGAATACTTAAGGGTGGCACAGTGGCAGAGAAGGTTAGTGCATGTGCCCGACAACAACAGAGTTGATGGTTCAACATCTCTTGTCAGGCCTTTTTGTGTTGGTTCTCTCCAGGTCCTGCAGTTTTCCAGCCTTGCAGTCAGACCAACCTGCCTGATTCATTGTCTGAAATCCTGCATATCTGTCCTGCCAACTTTCATACAAGCACTTCACTCATCTGAATTCTTAATGGCCCAATCAGGGCGTCAGCTGGACGTGACGATAACAGGAAGTGACTGCATGTTTGAAAATAATGGCGGCTTCTGCAGGGGTCTCAATATCTGCGTTTTTTTATCAGAAAGAACTCCATTTATTTTTTGAAAGAGGAGCTTGAAGCTTGTCTTGCGGGAAATCATGTTTTTGCTCTTCTCCTTACCGAGGATCACTGCTGGGAAACTGGGGGAGAACGTAGAAATCCTCCATAGACACGCTGGTTGGTCTATGGTCGTCATGGATACTCAGTGATACTCAGCGAAATCTGCTCTCCTCAGAAGTTTACCGGTAAAACTTGGTAGGCATTGTCTTTGACGAGGTTCATGTCACATATAAGTGTTAAATTATACATCTGTGTGGTATAATTCAATGTAAGACGATAGTCTATGGTAGTTTAAGCTAATAGCTACATGAGCAGCAGCGCGAACTACGATCTGCATGTATTCTGCAGATCTATGAGGGCAAACACGCTTATGGACTGCGCGTGCTATCCTCAGTGCACCCTATCATATTTGCACGTATTTTAATACATGCAAACCTTTAGAAGATCAGGCCCTCTGTCTGCAGAGAGGTGACTCCTGATGTCCACATTAAAAACAAGGAGAAAATTTAGGACTTTTTTTGTTGTTGTATTTAAATGGAGTGTGAGGAATTTCTAAGTAATTACAAAAAAGTCTCACTTTTGGATGTATGCCTGATTGAAATACACACTTTAAGATGAGTTTTATAACATCAAAATAGGTTATCTATAAATGCTATTCCTTAGCCTTCCGGTCGGGTCAGACAGGGCTGGACTGGCCTGGATACTCAACTTTGGGAACAAGACAATTAAAACTAGAGCAAATTTATATTATTCGGACACGTCTTAGGGCACCGGGCTGTAAGTAGAGATATATAGCCGGCTACAAAACTACGATACTAAGTTTTCCAAAAATTGCTTGTTGTCACACATCAAAAACTACCGCTACGTAACTAGAAAGAGATACATTACCTCGTGGCTTTGCATCCTGTAAGTTGTTGAAAAAAGAAGTTGTAAAGCAATGCAGAGTTCTGAGCAAGGTCCAAGCTGCATTTATTAGCATCACAACAAACACACGCTTTGGCTTGGGTCACGTCTTTTGGTGCGTTCCAGATGTAGTCAGAAGTAGGAATTTTGAGTTCCAAGTAGGAAACTGCAACTGGACCGCCCCCCAAAGTCTGAATTTCCTACTGGGAACTCTGTGAAACTTCGCCACCCCCGAGTTAACAATCTAAGCTGGATGCCCCCAGTGTGAACAGTTATTTAGCTCCTGTAACAATGAATTTATTTGCACTTCTGACTGGGGTGTGTCGCTCTAGATCAGCTGTATACATGGTATTGTTAGACTTATATTTACAAAATTGCTGCCATAGTGATAATCACATTCTTCATGTGATATTTGTGGACAACAACGCAGGCGTGCTAACAACAGCTAACAATAGCCTGGTAGATCGGCTTGTTTTTTTCTGACTTTAACTGGAACTCCGATAACTCTGAGATGATGTCACTCCCGGTTCCGCGGTTACTGGAACGCAGCATTACGACAGTCGCCGCGCATGCTAATGGGTAGCAGAGTCTTTTACGTTGCCGGTAATAGATCTCCTCACAGTCCCTTTAATTGATATGTGCTCCAGTGTCTAGTACCTTACCTGATCTAATTCTATAATAATATCAGGTTCCATTTTTGGCACTCATACAAAAACCCTGAACTAACCCTTTAAACTGTATCCTGACATTTTTAACTCAATGCTAGACCATGTATAGTACTGTCATTTTTGGACTGTGAACTAGTAAAATTTTAGAATACTGATCTACAACGGTGTTCTTTGTCGGATTTGCAGTCAAATTTTCCTTTAAAATTGCTCTTATCATACAGAGTTGAACTATTTTCACTGAAATGGTAAATACAGGCGACAGAGCCATAACATCACATTATTCCCACTCAATTCAGCATTTTCCTCACATTCTTTAGGCTCCAGCTCTATACATCTCATAACATCACAGCGAGGTTACCTTGGGCTCTGGAAAAAGCCCTTGTGATGCCGGGTTTTATTTTCATGCATAATTTGTCGTATCTGTTCCATCTTGTTCTGTAAATAGAAAAGACAAATGTTCTCTCCCCGAGGGGAAAACAGGAACATTTGATCAGGATGAATTTTAAAACCTCATCATGTCTGCACAAACTGTTTCATCTGGTTTTAAAAACCCTGAAGCTTCCTCTGATCATCTCCGACCCCTGCAGCTGTCATGTTTGCACAGAGCTCAGATTCAGACTTTAATAAGAATCTGCACTGACTGTATCGATACTCTACGCTTCAGCTCTCCTGATTATTGATCTGCTGTGTTCAGAGTTGTGTTTTAAAGTAATAATTACTAAGACCGACAAGTGCTTCTTGTTAAAGTCTCAAAGCTGAACCTGGACTGATAGGATATTGAGACTCCCAGTCTTTGCTGAGCCGTTTTACATTCAGCGTGCAGCAGCAGAGCTCACCGCACACATCCTGATGCTCCTCCTCAGACCCCTCAGACCCCTCTGGCCCCTGTTCTGGTCATGCTTCATGAACCCTGGCTGATGTACAGGTGGATCTCAGAGACTAGGGGGGTGCAGCCTGTTTGCTGAGAGGATGAAGAAATGTGTGATTATCCTCTGCGAACCATTCCTCTCACGCTGCCTGGACCCCTCTGTTAATTGCCCTGAGATTTGGCCTAAACAGAGACGCAGGGAGGAAACATCACCGACTGAGCTCTGAGTACATGAGCATATCAGGGTTTTTTCTTTCTGAGGATCACAGGAAATCATCTCTGAGTTAGGCCAAGGGTGAAACTGGACAGAGGGGGATGGAGGTTTTGTTCATGGTCATATTTTCACTAATATTTGGCTCATTTATTTAATTTTGATAGCTACAAGATAAAGTTCATCGTCTTTAATAGAGAAAAAAAGAATATACAAGGTGGTTTGTGCATGGGCCCTGTGGTGCTTTTTTTTAAATTTTTTTCTAATTTTTCTAATTAGGCCTGTCACGATAACAAATTTTGCTAGACGAACATTGTCCCAAAAAAACTTATTGACGATAAACGATATTATTGTCAATATTATTTTGATTTTATTTTCATTTTTTTTCATGATTGTAATTGTAATATATGTCATCATAAAGTGAGTACACCATATCAAAAGCAATAAACTTTAATTTCTTAAGAGTATTTAACTGTAACGGGAAGGCCAAGATCTTTTAAATAAAATAAACAATATAATCAATTTTAAACAAAAAAGACAAAAAAAAACAATGAAAATAAAATGGACTCTCTTTTTGGGAAACATTGCATGTAAATAATTATACTAATCAAAAACAATAAAAAATAGACCCTGTCTCTGTAAAGAAAAATCGAAACTCCAATAAAAACACACTCAAAAATAAAAACAATAAAAGGGAGTTTATACAGTTTGTGTTTGTGACGTGTACTTTCTCCCACTCAATTTGTACTGTCTGTCAAGGGTTTGTAACATTGCTGGATTTTCAGCTGTATTGAAGGGTTGCATTTCTTTTGCAATGTAGCGAATGACACTGTCTGTAAGCGCACCCTTTTGCGCTTTTATTTATATTTACTTTGCCAACCAAATGGCTCAGTAAGCGCTGACTGTCAGGACGAAGGCTCTGCTGCACCTCCCCTTCTTCATCTTCACTACTTTCAAACAAATACGACATATCGGCTCATCGGCGTTCATGAGCTCACACCTTGTTTATTCTGTATAAAACAAAAATATTCCCACACTGGGACTGTGGCAGCCGGCTTAAGAACCATATCTTTCACGCCATCATTCATATTAATGTTTATTTCCTCGTTTCTCCTCAGGACGCTCACTTCAGCTCTCTCCGTGTGTACGCGCGAGCGGCCCCACCTCCCGCACAAAGATTGCATGTCTGACAGATGCTCACTCCGCTATAAATCCGCTGAATCCGCTATAGAATCGATGCACCCCTGTGCTACGAAAGATCGACAGAGTGAGACATCTTCTCATCCAGCCTGTTTGTTAGAAAGAGAAGAGGAAAACAAACATGCATGCACGTGTCAGTTTATCGAGGCCGGCAAACTTACCGAGGATGTTTTTATTTATCATTCGGTTCATTGATTTATTGACTATCATGACAGGCCTAGTCCTAATCAGTGCTAATCATAGTCTAAGCATAACATAACATAACACGATAAAAAAATGAGTCATAGCAAACACACAGGACCGTTTAGTATCTAATCTGATTGCTGTAGGCAGAGGCAGGCTAACACTTCCCATTTACTCCAGGTGTTTGAGCAAGCTAATTAGCTGTGGGCTAGCTCTGTCCCAATCAGACTAAGAGAGAATGCAGATATCCAGCTGGTCTATGGTTGTCATGGTTACTCAGTGATACCTGGTGAAATGTGCTCTCCTCAGAGGTTTACCAGGAGAACTTGGTGGGGATTGTTATTGATGAGGTTCATGTCACATGTAAGTGGTAAATGATACATCTGTGTTGATAACTTTAAAGTAAGATAATAAACTATGTTTAATTTCTTAGACTAACAGCTAAAAACAGGTTCTTGCTGCTATGTCACACTGTGGCTTGATTTAGATTGATCTGTGATGAACGTGACTGGCAGAATGATCGTCTAATCACCAGCCGCAGTTGTTTTTGGAGGTTTAGCCTCTGAAAACATTTTCTATGAGCTCTTATCTAGATGGATTAGTGAAACGTTTCCATGGTGGATATATGAGTCTTTCTGTCTGGTGTGTCAGGCTAGTCTTTCTTCAGATCACTTTGGAAACAAAAATGTTATTGTCTCCGTGTGGACAGAGGTTAAATGAGCAGCTCAGATAAAGTCTCCTCTAACTTTGTCATGCTTGTAGCTTAGAAGCCTTGAGGTTTCAAATTTATCACTTGTTTGTTGATTGGGTTATAGATACTGTCGAGAGAATATAGAGTGACAGTGGTGCTCAGCCAGGCTCAAATATTAATTTTAAATGACTGTAAAAGTATGCTCACTATCACTAATGTTAAAAATTAATTGTACATGCAGAGGACCCTGATCCAACTGTATTCTCTCTCTGTCTTGGATGCCTCGTTGGGTTGTTTCTGTCCAAAGACTGACCAGTCTATTAATTTGTTTTGCTTACCTACCTACATGCACGTCCGAGGTGGTTTGCGCATGGGCCCTGTGGTGTTTTATCTATTTCTTTCAAAAATTACATGTCCTAATCAGTGCTAATCTTAGTCTAAAAATACATAACGTAACATAACATGATGAAAAAAAATGAGTCATAACAAGCACACAGGACAGTTTAGTGTTGCTGAAGATTTCATCTGATTACTGTAGGCAGAAGCAGGCTAACACTTACCATTGACTCCTGGTGTTTGAGCTAAGCTAATTAGTGGTGGGCAAGCTCTGTCGTATCTTCCATGTTACTGCACACACAGTTGAAAGCATGGTGTCTAACTGGTTGTTCTGGACTCAGGAGTGAGGCAAGACATAAAAAGAATAAAAAATGACGGCCTTTTCCTTTAATGTTCACTTTCCTTTTTTTCAATACATAAATAAATAAATAAGTAACTTCAGGTGCCTGTTACTGCTTGCTGGCCACACCCCTCTTTCCTCCTTGTACTGATCAGCCTGTGTAATGTGTGTGTGTGTGTGCATGTAGGTGCTGGAGAACAAAGATTGTCGGGATGATTTGGAGCAGTTGCGGGAGTGCCTCAGTAGCCAATCATCCAGTCAACCGATGGCCTCCTCCTCTATAAGAAGCCCAAGGAGCTGCAGAGGGAGGCCTTTTCAGCTGAGCCTGCATGCAGTCAGGGAGTCACCCTTTGTTAGAGAACATTGTAGTTTGTATATTCATAGGTCCAGTAAAGAAAAGGGCAGTGGGTTGATTGTTCTTGTTTTGCTATCTTTGTGTAACTTTAGGTTGGTTTAACTTCATTTGTGTATAGGTCTGAATAGGCAACCTTTATTTTTGTAGTCTGCAAATTAGTTTGAAACCCTTATTATTGTTTCTAGTTGTCTTTTGTTTCCCCTTTTCTCTACCTCATTCTGTAAATTATTATTTCCTTGCATTTATTCAATAAATAACTTCAATCTAAAACCATTAAAATCTGGTTAATATGTTGCTTCCCTTTTCCCCTCGTCAAACTGGGTCATAACATAAATGGGGGTTTGTCCAGGATCTGAATCCAGGACCTCTGCCAAGGTAAATTTGGTAACAGTCCCTGACTCCTACCTGCTTCCTTGTATGGAAGACTGTAAAGACACTCTTGGCTCTGCTAAATATGTGAGTAAATTGGATTAACGAAAAGGGTACTTGCAAGATCCACTCAGCATCTCTGAAAACTCTGCGTTTGTAATGCCTGATTGCTCTTTGCAGTACACTGTGATGGCCTTCGGTGTGTAATGCAGCTTCCACATTCCAGCGACTTATAAACACCGTCCTGTCCAGAATAACACGCTTCACACACTCAAGCAGGTTTCAGTCATCTGGCCTGCGTGTCACTAACAATTTAGCCGAGTGTGAGTTCGGAAAGGCCACATTCACCTATTTGGGATGAGATGTGGGCCAGGGCATGGTCTGATCTCTTGCTGCAAAAGCTTCTGCTATTACAGAGTTTACAGTCCCTAAAACTAGACAGGCTCTTTGTAAATTTCTTGGAATGGCTGGATATTATTGGAGTTTCTGCAGAAACTTTTTCACTTTTTTTTTGTAGTTCAGCTGTTAACCTCCCAAATGAGCCCCAAAGTGGAGTTTACATGGAGTCCTGCATGCCAGCATGCTTTTGATGGTGCAAAGGCCCTCCTCAGTCATGCACCCGTCCTTGCTGCGCCTGACTTTGCATGCGCCTTTAAACCAGAGGTTGATGCCTCTGCGGTCGGTGCCGGGGCTGTCCTGTTGCAGGAGGATGGAGATGGGGTTTGTCACCCAGTGTCCTGTTTCTTTTGAAAATTCAACAAGCATCAAGTGGAGTACTCCACCATTGAAAAGAAGACCACTCTCCAGTGCTACCCAACAGATGCACCCTTTTGGAGTTATTGCTTTTACCCTGTGGAGAAGATAGAAGATGACCTCCATTCAGTCCTCCAGTAATGCCTTGTTCTGGAGGAAACTATTGAACAGGTGAAGAAAGACAAGATTGATGCCTCAGCCATCCCCCTGTATGGGGGACAACGATCTCTCAAAGTATCTCCCCAGTTACGTGGATAGAGTTGCTGTGGTTGCCTTCTGCAGAAAAAGAGGAAACGATTCAAAAAAGCATGCAATCATCACTCGACTGAAAGGAAGATTTGTAGAAGCTCAGAGCACCAAGGGAGCAGTGCCATCGACTTCCAGGGCTACGCGGGGGGCTCCATGGGTAGGTAACAAAAATGGAGGAAAAAAAGGAAAAGGATAGAATTAGGGTGGATGAACTATGATTTTGAAGAGCAGCGATTTAAGCAAGTACGAACTGTTGAAGGAGGAGGTACAAGGTCCGTGACAATAGAGAAAACCATGACTGTTGATGAAATCCGAGTAATGGCAGAGGGATTTTTTTTTTCCCAGTTGTCATTATGGAAGAAAGAAACTCTCCGACTATCACGCAGAAATCTGACATTTTGCCTCCTTGATTCCACTAGCACTGTAGAAGAAAATTATAAACATACCAAAGTATGTCTCCTTAGACTTTATCTGTGCACAAACCTCGCCACAGTCTCGGGCTCTTTTTAAGCCCTTCTACCTCCCAGTTCCCTGCTTCTCAGAATGCAGAATCTGAAACGTCTGCCACTCAGTGGACTGTAACTGAGCCACCTCCCTCCCAGCAGTCTGCCCCTGAGCCACCTCATTCACGGTTGATCTACCTCCCAGAAAACTTCAACAATAAACAGTAATGATCAGGATTTAGATGACACAGTGCCTGCTACTCCTCACTGTAGCAGTCATACTACACCTCAACCTGCTGGAGAGCAGAGAGAAGATACAACAGACCAGCAGACTGACCAACCCACACATCACTTAGTGACATTTTTGAAGACACTGATCCAGAGGAGGATGTTGAAATGCTGCCATCTCCTCGCCCTGCCAGTGCTAATAATGACCTTGGTGAAGTCTTGCGTACTCACTTGACTGTGGTGGTCAGAAGAAGGCAGATACTTGAAAGTGCCATTGGTGCACTTGGTAAAAGTCACTTTGATTGGCAGAGGACTGCAGTAGCCCCACTAGAGAATTTTTCAGGCTTCTGATGAAAGAGGTGCAATCCATGGGTGTCTTTGAGGGACATGAAGGAAAACTTCTCTTTTCATAAAATCAGTCATCCTTTGATAAAAAGTGTTACTACACAGCAAGGAAACTTACTGCCTGGTCTCTTGTGCACAGTGATGCAGGTCTCAGGTCATTACATCCAACATTGTTTAGGATGATGTGTGGGGTGGATGCTGAATTGCAGAACATTGACTGTGAAATATTGCCAGACAGGGATGTCCAGGACTGGATAGCTGACTGTGGAGTACCAGAGGTCTATGGAGCTCATGTCCGTGACCTTCAGCAGATCTTTGGATGGGTTGTGAGGCACTTCATTCTCCACAGGTTTGCCAGCTTGATAGACCAGTTTATAGATCAGGTGAATTTCTGTGGAAGGCTGTAGGACACCATAAAAACACACTGGATGGTCTTTGAAAAGGTGTTCACGTGCAAAGAGGGACCACTGATGAGGACAGCATGGGAAAGTTTTTCATGTGAAAGTTTCCTCAACAAGCGGAGCAGATGTAGTGCCACCCCTTGGATTCCACAAGCAAGTGGGAATAACTTTCTTTGATCAATGGCAGTGAGACCAAATGCATCCCACTTGCCTCTACTCGCTGTCTGGAGTTGTCTCTTCCAAGGAGTGTTCAGTCTGAGGAAGAATTGGCAGACATCAGCACTGATGCAGTTTGTGGGTCTCTTGGTTTTGGCAAGGTTTAGTTGAAAATGACTGTGGTCAATACAAGACAATATGTAATGGTAGAAAAATGTCAGCATTCATCCATACTATTAACACCAAAGTAATGGAGGCCTCTCAACTTGTTCCTGCACAACTACCTTAAGTTTGCATTTCACATTTAAAGATGTGTTCAGTACTATAATTCCGAGACCAGCACCTCAAGCTTGCAACGGATCCAGTTCGTCAGGCAGGGGGTAGGGGTGCAGCACACCAACAAGAGGGGGAAGTCCCTGTTGACACCTGGAGGCGAGTGGGAGATGAGGGTTGACCTGGATCGACAGCTCCAGTTCCCCCTTGAGATCACTGCAACCTCCCTTAGACTGGACATCGTCCTGTGGTCAGCACCAGCCAGAACTGTGATCGTGCCATGGGAAGAAGGCATGGAAGCTGCCTATGAGAGAAAGCAAGAAAAGTACAGCGAACTCAAGGCAACATGTACAGAGGCTGGATGGACGGCATCAGTACATCCAGTCAATGAGGCCTGCTGAGGCTTTACTGGAAAGTCCCTGCAGTACTTCCTGAAAACTCTGGGAATCACTGGATGCAGACAGAGGATGGCACTTAGGGAGATGGCTGAGGAGGCAGAACAGGGGAGCCTCTGGATCTGGCTCAGAAGACAGGACCCAAGATGGCACAGAGGATCATAGTGCCAGCTGCAGGGGCAATAGGGAGACGACCCTATTGCTGCCCCACCACCTGGGGATGTTCTGGGATCGAGGGGCAAAACATCTGTGAAGGGTGGCTCTCAGCTGGCGACTCTGCAGCTGGCCCAAGGGCATCGCTGATTGGCTGCCGCGGCACAGCATCACGCAAATTTGCGTCAAAAGTTCAATATTTTCAACTCGAGCGTAGAGGCGTTTGACGCCCCAAACGTGCCGGGGTGAATATGCGTCCAAACGCGTCTTTGCATTGACTTTGTATGTAATCTCGAAGCGCGTCTTTGCAAATTGTGTGGCCATACGATAAGACTATCATCTTGCTTTAAAGTTATCAACACAGATGTATCACTTACCATTTACATGTGACATGAACCTCGTCAATAACAATCCTCACCAAGTTCTTCTGGTAAACATTTCACCAGTTATCACTGAGTAACCATGACATAATGATGTACAGATGAATGGATGAACCACCAGAAAAATTAAGGCCTCTAACCTCTGCAGTCGCCACCATGGTGGAACACAAGTCTTTCTTTACTATCTTTATGTCTATGGCTTCAAACTATTAGAAACAATTACAATTTAAGAATCTTTTAGTTTGTGACCAGCTCAACTGTGACAAAAACATTGAGGGTATTTTTTTTTTTGGTAGTAACTGTTCCAGCACTTCCACATTTCTGCTCCCTGAACACAAAGTCTTGCTCTGTTTTAATGGGAAAATACTTCATTTCACTCGATTGCATGTTCTGTTTATCAGCTGATCCAGCACATAAAGCCACTTTAATTTAATGATTTGTTTAACGTGCACTGCTCCTTTGAACTTTTCTTCCATAATTCAGCCTTTAAAGTCAGCACTCTGATAAAAAGGTTATTTAAGGGCTGCTACAACAATCTGAGGAGGGCTCAGAGCTGAGCACAAAGGAACTTAATGGAGTAGAGCAGCTCAGATCAGGGAGAAAAGAAAGATGGCTGTGCAGAAAATCCATCTGCAGGAGGGAACAGCAAGGAGCAGCGAGTCTGCCTTCGAGTCAAACCAGGTCAGAGGATCAACGGGAGACATAGAGAGTGGGAGAAGCTGCCCAGAGGGACTTTATACTGAACACTTTGGGGTGTTTTACAGCTTCTTTATTGTTTCAGGTTATAAGAATAGATTACTATTTTGGATAAGCACTTATAAAAGTAATTAAAAAAAACAGCCAACCAACATTCTTACTCCCGGCTGTTGGAATGCATCAGTTCAGAGAGCTTCTTTTGGTTTCAGATTTCAATTTTAATCAAAATCTGAGTGTCAACATAAACAAACAGTTTTGGATTAATGTGAAAGTAAGGTACATGATACAAAGTCCTCTTCAAACACCAGCGTGTGGTGAGATGATTATCACTGAACACCACACACTAACAGAAGCCTGCCATCTCACATGGTGTAAAACAAATTGGTGGAATTAGAAGTTTAGAATTAGAAAATCTTTATTGTCCCGAGGGGCAATTTGTTTTGCAGCTGTAGTACATACATCAACAGAAACAAGCATAGACACAAAAAAAACAAAAAAACAGGTATAGGTTAGTCCGACTAACTTATGGATTACATCATGGACAATAAGTTAAAAAGTAAGAATAAATAGTTAAGAACAACATTGTATAGTTAAGAACAATATGCAATGTATGCGAGAGGCAGCAATTGTCTATATTGTCTCAATTATTTAAAAGGCCCAACAAACATAATTTATGCAATGGTATTAAAATGTCTATAACTTATTTAAAAAACTAACAGCTGATGGGACAAATGACCTCAGGTATCTATTGTATTTGGCCTTCATAACATAAGCAAATCTCCTTCCTGTCAGCAAGAGCCTAAACTCTGCATGCAGGGGGTGCCGTGGGTCCTCCAGGATAATTTTTACCTTCTTAGCAGCTCTTACTTGAAAAACATGGTTAAGATCATTCAAGTCTATGCCAACAATCTTCCTGCAAAGTTTGACAATACTTTGCTGGGGCACAAGCAGAGGAAATTAAATTTGACATTTGGTTGTCATGTTCTTCTTCTCCAAGTAATACATTTCACTTGCCAAAAGCCCCGTTCCACCAAGTGGTCCGATATGGATCGGCATAGTTTGGCTCAGGCCAGATCAGTAAAGCCTGATCCTGTTTGTGTTTCCACAGCCAATCGAACCCTACTTGGTAGGCGGTATATAAGCCAGATGCCGATAGCATGAAGTCATAGCAGCGTGACACTGTGAACCCGGCTATTAAATACAAGAAGAAGAAAATGCGACACAGTAAACAAAGAGCAACACTGGAAGACATCCAGTAATTCTTCTTTTTGTGATCAGCATGTGGCTTTTTGGTATGAAGCATAACCAAGCTTTGTTTCAGAGAAGGCTGTGTGCCGCAAGAGTTATCTTCAGGAAGACGAGTGGAGATTTAAACATGGCGGGGTTATGTGTTGTTCCGCTGTCGCATGGAAAGTGACGTCTCCAACGGACTCCAGTGTTTCTAGCTCCACCTTCTGGGGTCGGATCGGTATGCTTGGCACCCCAACAGAAGGGTCCCAAATAGTAGGATGGTACGGTTCACTTATAAGGGGTCCAGTCCCGGTCCTAGGCTATGGAAACGCCACAAAAAGCAAGCCGTACCCAGGCGAACCAAACTTAACCCTCTGGTGGAAACAGGGCTAAAGTGGCCGGTGGGCACTTTTATGGTATCCAGCTATATATAAAATAAACAGATTAACATTTAATTAGATATAATATTTTGCAATCTTAAGCAAATTCTTCACAGATGTGACAGTTACGGGGCCATAAGTGAGAAGTTATGCTTACTTATGGCCCCACTCAACAGTCGAAGGGTTTCAGGACCACTCAGCTATGAAAATCTTCACTCTCGTGTAGTGTGTGTCATCATGCCTGACAACAACAGATCAGTCTGAGACATCACATAAAACTTTTGAACAACATCAAAAGTCTAAAATTGAAATACAAATAGGGTGACCAAATGTCCTCCTTTGCCTGGACATGTCCTCCAATTTGCTTATAAAATTATGTCCAGGGGGATTTTTTACAATTTCCTAAAATATCAGAGTTTTACTCAGCTTGTCATTGCTGGTTACAGAGAAAGTGCATGATTCAAATTACAGTAACTTCTCAAGTAGCCACAATATCCAAATAATTCCAATGGATTCTGAAAGCTGGGAAGTTGAGCTTTCCGGTGATATATGGTACATTAGGGAAAAGGTTGTATCGCCTTAGGGGGAGGTATGGGAAGTGAGCTTACTAAGCCGGAAAGCAGAGAGAGGATTCAGAAACAAAGGTGAGTTATTTATCAGTGGCTTATTGGAATTTTCTATTTAAAAAATGCAAACATATTGTAAGTAATTGCATTAGCATAATTCTGGATCCTTCCTCTTTTGTCATGTTTTCACCTGGTTCATCTTTTCATGATTGTCTTTTCATTATAGCATGTTTTATGGATTTCATAAATTGTTAATAATATAACAATATAAATGATATTTGTTTAAATTAAGTTGGTATTGTCTCTCAAAAGTCATGTACACGTCCAATTTGAATTGTTTATAAAGAGGACCCTGTGGAAATCCAAATTTGTATTTTTTTCGTTTCTTGTAATTGCATACTGTTTTAGGCAAGGTAAAGCTCAGTGCTAGCCTTGCAGAGCAGACAGACCTGCCTGATTCTGAAATCCTGCAGGTCCGTCTTGCCAGCCTCCGTTGTCCAATGAATTCACTCAGCTGAATTCTTAACGGCCCAATCAGGGAGGAGAGGCGGAAGCTGCAGAATGCGGACGTGACGACAACCGGAAATTGAGAACGGACATGCCGATTAGCCGATTGTCCTCATGGCTACCTAGTGAAACTTGGCAAAATCTTCCCTCCTCAGTAGTTTACTTGTAGAGATTGTCTTTGATGAGGTTCATGTCACATTTAAGTGTTAAATGAATCATCTGTGCGGTACAATTTAGTGTAAGACGATAGTAAAAGGCTGTTAGCTGTTAGCAGCTAAGTTAGCGGCTAACGGCTAACGGTCATTAACTGTTGTTAGCTGTAAGCGGCTAAGTTAGCCACTACGGCTAAAATCCATGAACTGTTGTTAACTGTTGTTAGCCATTAGCCGCTACATTAGCCGCTATGAATGCTACAGGATGTCATAGGAGGCAACCCTACTTGATGTGGTTTGGTCTGTGATGAATGTGACGAGCCAAACGATTGTCCAATCACAAGCTTGTGTTTTTTTATGTTCTGCCCCTGAAAACAAATTCAAAGGGCTCCTACCCAGATGGACGAGTGAAATATTTCTGTGGCAGATATATTGAGCTGTCCATCTGGCTTGTCAGGTTAGCTCAGTGCAGCATCAGTAAAAAAAAAAAAAAAAAAAAAAAGCAAATCTTTCAAGTCCAGGTCAACAAATAATCTACACCAAAACATGAAAACTGAGTATAGCATCGGATGTCCAATAAGAACTATTGAGGGTATCGTCCCTCCACCTCCATTGAATTTTCTGGCTCCACATCAGGTAGTTTTCACCACTGTTCTATCTTGATCACCTCTTCATGTTCGTGAACGAGCTAGTCTTTTGAATAGCTTTTTGAAAGGAATATCTCAAGATCTGGCTCCCTTCAAAGACTCATAAATCCCATCTCTAATATTTACTCAGCACGCCTGCTATCATCAGTTAGCATAGCCACAAGTTAAATCATAACACCAGTTAGACATGGCGGTAGGGACAGATATGAAAATAGAAAATCTTCTGCATAGAAATTGTGAAAACAGTGCATATTTTGGTTATAGTTACAAGGTAAAAAATACTTAAATATCCCTGTCCACACGTAAATGCATAAATGTGATGTTAAAGAAATGCAATACAGCAGAGGCCTGTTCTTCTATTTTAGGTGAAAAAACAGTGAAACAGTGAAAGTCTTCCATATAACTGGGAGGAAATTGTCTTCTGATCACAATAATGATTCCAGCAGGGTGTCATTTTGATTTATGGGTGTCAAACACACGTTAATAAGTTACAGCTTTGGTGATTTTAAGTTGCAGAGCTCCCATCTCCCAGCTCCCGTGTCTTCCATCGGGGGGAATTCAGCTCAATGGCTTTAATAACATGCATGAATGGCTCGTCTTTTTTTTAAGATAGAAATTTGTTGCAGTGATTTTTTTTTTCCCCGCCTCCCTCTCCGCTATTAGAAAGCAATCAATGGCCGATTGCCTCTTTTAATGCTTTTCTCCCTGGGATCTTTGTGAAAGTCAGACACACTTCAGGGTATCTGCCTTAACTTCCTCCTCGGCTGCCCCTTCATTTCTGCTCAGAAGTGGGTACAAATAATAAAGATAATGTCCGCTGACTAATGATTTCCCATTTTCTCCCCACTAGTACCCTGTTATTAGTTAGATCAGTATGGCAGTGAAAATTAATTTTCTTTTCACTTAGAGGGGACATTACCATGATTAATTTCAGAATGGAGTGGAGGAAACCGGAGGATAGCTTCAATATGAGGAGTGAAATCAATTTAGTGTGATGTGAGAGGAGCAGGAGAATGTCAGGCATAAACAAGTATGAAATGACCCTCTCCGTCTTCTCCTCTAATAAGCAGAGAGCATCATTTGGTGTGGGTCTTTGTGTCCGGGATGTGACCCTCTGCGGCCTTCACTGGGATAAAAGGAACCTGGAGATGAAATCTCTTTATCAACCACACGTTATTTTAATTATCACCACACACTGATTGTCAGGCCAGAAACTGAAAAATCTATCATAGCAATAATGAAATTCAGAGCCGTTCCTGTTTCATTCACTGCTGTGATGTTAGCTGTAATGTAGTACACTCACTGTCCATTTTATTAAGTACACTTATTTAACTTGCCTTTAATGAAACAACAGATGGAGCCACTTAAAAGGCAGAGTCTTGGCTGGTCAATGACAAGAAGGTGCTTAAACTTGCCCACATGAATGGCTGTAAATAGATCCCACGCAATTACGTGATAAACATGTAACCCTTAACCCCTTATATTTTATAAGATACATAAATAAACACTTTGCACAGCTTAGAAAATGCAACTATGAAGTAATTTATAGCAAAAACAAAAGAAAAATTACCCATATTTCACTGGAAGTTAGCTGGCAACTTGATGGAACTTGGCTGGCATTTGGCTGGAGGGTGAAAATTGAAGCAGCTGCATATGTAGCTGTTCAACCATAACTTTGCACCGCAGCCAGATCAGCCTGATACCATATGTCCTCTTTTGCCTAGACTTCTTCCCTCCCTTTTCATTGTAAAATTATGTTTATGAGAATTTTATAAATTTCCTGAAAAGGCTGGCTTTTGCTCAGCTTGTTCTACAGACAAAGTTGTCGCCAGTGACAGAAAAAGAAGTACATGATTCAAACTACCATAACTCTTTGGGCTCTAATTTTGTAGATCAGGCACAAGTGCGGCACGGGTCAGATGCGCTATGTCGACAGGGTGTGTCCAGTACACCCTGTCACGTCAAGCAGCGTAAGTGGGTTTGACGCAGGCGTGTCTAATCTTCACCAATCAAGTGAACGCCTCTCCTTGCCTTTAAATGGACGAGGCGCAGCAACAATTTCCATCTCTCTTCCATTGACTCCAGCCTCGGTGGTCTGGTGGATGCAGCCAGACCACCTGAATCTGAATCCCCGGATCAGTGGAGGCTCTCCTCAGGCTCCCTCCTTCCTTCTCCAACCAGCAGTCCAAGAGGAGGAAGAGGAAGATAAGATAAAATTTATTTTCCCCATGAATGATGCTGTGTAACTTTAATGTGTCTAAGTAGCTTATGGCCAAAATATGTATAAACAGTAGGCATATAAGCACATTCAAGGACAGAGCTGTGCAGCCAGGTGGTCTGTCCTCTCCTCCGTGCGCTCTGCTGCTCTCCCCGCTGTTACAGCACATGCAGTTCAGCCTCTCTGTCATAAGTCCTGTTATGTCTCCTGCATGAGGTCAAAGTGGCATCCATGGTGTGGGGCTATGTTATGTGGCATGCGACATGCAACAAACATTTCACTGACACTCTCAATACCTGCCTGTGAGGTTTTGGCGACGTGTGCACTGTGCACCTGTGAGCCAAATCGCCACTGCACCAGATGTGCTTTGCCAAGAATAGACCAAGTTGGAGCTCCGGAGCTTTCAGCGCACCTTCCACGCATTTTTTTGGCACAAAACTGTCACTGCGTCAAGCTGAATCTGTCAGCACCTCCACATGGTGTGCCGCCACACCCATCCTGGTGCAGCAGGTCTTCCAAATGTCCGAATTGACTTAAACTCACAAGGTGATTGGGTGTAATTAAATACAGGTGTGGGGAGAACAATCAACAAGACAGGAGAAGTTCAGACCAGACCTAAGACAGAGGTCAACAGAGAATGGTTAGTGAGTTCAAAATTAAACAGGAAACACAAGACATGACATGAAATATGAGGAAAAGGAAAATTAGCAGTTAAATGATCATGACATTGAGAGCATCTTGAGAAGTGTGAGCCAGAGGAAAAGTTTGCAAAGCTCTGAAAAGCAGTGTCGCTGATCTTGTGAGGTGGAGAGAATAATGTTGGAGAGTAACAGCAGAGGAACATGGTGAGTGACTGCTCACGTTTATGAGCAAACTAACATCTCATTCAACAAAGCCTTTGTGGAACTAAAGTACTGTTTTCTTTATACAGTATGTCTGTCAGTGTTGTGTGTAACGCGTTAGAAAGTAATGCGTTACAGTAGCAAAACTACTTTTTCGGGTAAAAAGTGAAGTAACGCGCTACTGTTGAAAATTTGGTAACGAAACGTAGTTCCTTTTTTAATGCAGCGCGACGTTACATTTCCCTCGGACAGATCTGACATTGAAGCTGCCTTCTCAGCTGCTCGCACAGACACGAGCAGCGTTGCCAAGTCCGCTCGTTATAAGCGTCTAAAGGCTGAAAATCTCGTGAGTCACGGCCGCAGGTTGTGGTTTTTTGGGCTTGTTTCTAGACGTGAAGTTGCTTCTTGGGGCTCTTAAGTCTGTGTGTATCCCCCTGATTATCTTCCAGCTCCTAACATAAAGGAAAACACGACTGCGGTAGGCAGTTTGTCCACTTCCTTGTTTCCTGGCTATATGCACGCCCCCAAACACACTCACGCACATGGCGCATGCTCCAGAGCCAAAGTTGCCAGGTCTGCTTGTTATAAGCGACGGTCTTTTCTTGAATAGATACTTAGCACTGTGATATTGAAATGTAATGTAGACGAAAATTAACACACTTTATGTAGACTTCTCTTTTTAAAAAGTAGTATATCACATTAGGAAAGGAAATAGCTGGAGGTTGCTTATTTTGGGCTTATTTTTATTGACCAGGTTGCTGGTTTGCTGCTAAAATACTTATTTCAGAAGCAAAATGTGGAAACACTGGGAAGGAGCTCTCATTCCACAGGGTATGTGACATTTTGTAAAATAAAGAGCAAAAAAAACTGTTATGTTCTCTGTAGTAGAACTTTTTGTAGGCCTTCACATTTAGGAATAGATATGGGGTTCTGTCCATGATCAAGCAATGTAAAAGTAACGGAAAAGTAACTTGAGAATTTACTCTTCATACAGGGTAACTAAGTAAAGTAAAAAGTTACTTTTTTCAGATGTAACGAGTAACGAGCAAACACTACTTTTTAAAAGTAACTTCCCCAACACTGATGTCTGTTTGTGGTCTTTGGTGTTGCCCCTCTAACGTCCAACGTCATCTAATCAGTTGTTACGTGCAGTCTGTCTCATTTATGTTGTCCATCATGCAGGTCTATGTGAATTTATGGCTCCATGGTTGCCTTGTCTGACATATTGACCATCAGCACGAATGTAAGAATTGTGCAGACTGACATCTGCATTAATAGATGGCATCTTTTCACAGACAATTGGACTCAAGTCAAAGGCACTCAGACTCAAGGCAACTTGAGCAGCTAGTGAGACGACTTGCAACTTGACCCAGACTCGACCTGACTTGAGACAACATGATTCGGAAAACTGCAAGCATTCAGGCTTTATATGAAGAGCCAGATAGGAGATATATGCCGCTCATTCCTTTTAGGTTCACTTTATTGATGCTCCATTCACACTTGTCCGTCACCTATTATTGTCCCACACACAACGCGGTACTACACACCAGACAATTGGACAACTTGCAACTCGACTCGGACTCGGGAGGTAAAAACTCCAGACTCGACTCGGACTCGGGAGGTAAAAACTCCAGACTCGACTTGGACTCCGGAGGTAAAACTTGAGACTTGACTCGGACTCGGGAGAAAATATCTCCAGACTCGACCTGACAACATGATTTGGAAAACTGCATGCACTCAGGCTTTATATGAAGAGCCAGACAGGAGATATACGCCGCTCTTTCCTTCTAGGTTTATCACTTTTTTGATGCTCCATTCACAGTGCACTTGTCCATCACCTATTATTGTCCCTCACACAACACAGTACTACACACATACGTCCCTACCACACACCTGCTTCTGCTACAGTGATGATCAGTGGGCAGGGTGGGCAGGACGTGGGTTTCAAATTGGCAACCGCTTTGTCTTGTGTGCCCAAAGTTATTTTCTTTGCATATAAAGAATTTCAATCAGATGTAAAACAAAGACACGCCAAGTGCACGACCTGCAACGCTTCAATAGGCGAAAAAGAGGGCACAACATCGAACTTTATCCACCACCTGAGGACACATGAGGCCAAATAAGTGAAACCTGCAAACATTAGCCAGGTAGTTAACGTTCCTGCCATAGGTCAATATGCCAGGAACGTTAGCCTGACCTGTGGTAAATATGAAGCTAGCAAAGCTAACATTAGTAAAGAGGGTGTACGTGTGTTGTATGTGTGGGAAGATAGATTTTTATTTTGAAGAGAGAAACCTTGAGTGCTTTTTGGGTGGACTGGGGAACAATGGTGAGGGACTCGACCCGTCATAACCTGTGACTCGACTCGACTTGCCCACATCAGAAATAACTCTGGACTTGCTTGAGACTCGGATCAAATGACTCGAAACTTGCTTGGGACTTGGATCGGAGGGACTTGAGCAATTGTCTGTCTTTTCAATAGGTACAGTACGAAGTATACAGTAGAACAAAAAGTTAGAGAACACAATCCCTTTTGGGAAGTGACGCGATGGGATGCTTTTAGCTGAAAACGTCTCTTTTTCGTCAAAATCTGAGCCATTTTCTTTTATTTTTTTCTTGAACAAACAAGGTTTTCCAATACAAGAAACATAAATCCAACCAGCAAATTACTCTTTAAAGGAAATTTGACTGATGGCAACAAAATGTGCTAAGTAAGGAACTTTCTTTGCTTGGACCGAAACACTACACTTAAGAAAATACACAGAGAACAGAGATCTGAAGTCCAAACTGCTGGTATTGTAACAATCCAACCATACCCTCGTCCAACCTTTTTCCTTTCCTTCGAGTTTCCTTTAAGTTCCTGATAAATCAAACCCACTGACCTGTTGAAAACAGATGAAGATTTCTGACAGTCAGGGTCTAACTCAGAGTCCAGAGACCGGACATCAAGGCTGATCTGAAAGATTGCTCAGGGTCTGGTGGCTTCATCCCTCACACTCGGTCTGAGGAGCATGAAGGCCACAGCGGAGGCTCCGTCCTCACTCACCAGCTGTTACAGTCAGACTCTCAAAGTCAGAGCAGCTGACACATAAAGATGGATGGTTTAGGTTTTGGTCTCATCTTGGCATGCTGTGGACCTCTACTGCAGCTCCAATGAAGACGGATGATCGGCGGTGTGGGCTGATTTTGGGGACACTTGGTGCAATCCTTCACGTGGACGGAGGCTGGATGAGCGCTGGGGTGGACAGGCTGATGTCCTTGGCTGCTTTGGTGACTCGTCTTCAGGGATGAGGAGGAAGAATGAGCCGCCCCGCCACAGTTTTTCATCAGCTGTTCTGTTCAGAGTGCTGATGTATGATGGAGCTTTCCTCTAACACTTGGTCTGCTGGATCAATAGTGAGAGCTGGCAGAGCTGTGGAGGGGTCTTGTGAAACTCTCTGCTCACACAGAGAGCGATGGCGGCTCTTCCTCCCAGGACCTCAGACATCAGGGGCTGACTGAAGCTGTGATTACACATGGAAGACTGCAGCAGCCTCTGAGACTCATCACTCCTCAGTGAGCTGAGCTACTTTCTGCAGAGCGAGAAAACACATGAGCGATGTCTCTGGCTTTTCTGAAGTCTTCTTTGTTGTTTGCTGCTGTTGTGCTTTTCTTAGAGAGTTTTGATGCTGTTTTTGGCCTCAAACTACAGCGTGAATTCAAACAGGAGTTATTTATTGTTTGGAAAGAAAGTGAGCTGTAGGCAGAACAAGAGGGAAAAAGTTAAGAATAAAACAAAAGAGCACAAACAACAAGCGAGTGTGTGTCAGCGTGGCATTAATCTGTACAGACAGATGTTTATATAAGAATGCAAAGTCTCTCCGAACGTGAAGATATTTTTGTTCAGTTACGGTGCTGCAGATGGGCCTACCAAAACAGAATAGTCTACTTTAACAGAAGAGGCAGAAGAGTCACAGCAACATTCTTAGGGACACGTATTTAACTACTAGAGAACACAAATATATAATTGGCACATGGTAGCAAATAGGGAATCACAATGTTGGATCTTTGTTGGAACTTCTATGTGCCGATATTTAATTTATAAAACTTATTTTGGTTGACGCTGATTCAGATAACCTGACACACCATATGGATGTTCAAAATATTTCAGAAGCATTTCTGGTAGGTGATTGGACAATCTTTCCGCCAGTCAACATCCTTAAATGATAAGTTCGGTTTCTACAGCTTTCACATTGTTTATAGAATGAAGTAGAACAATATACTCACCCAGAAGGCTTTCCTGATCCAAACAGTGCTTCAGGAGATATTTAGATCCAAAATCGAGCGGCCGACATCCGTATAATGGTAGCACACGAGGCATGTATAGCGTCGCTCCTAAAACTGCATAATCGCCCAAAAACTCATTAGTTTCACCAATATTTCATCATGGTCCGCTCACGCTACTCCTCCATTACAGTCTGTGTCGCTCCAGACATGTTTTTGTGACTGTGCTGACCTCTGAACTGAGGAAGAAGGGCGCTTGCTCCGCGCCTGCGCAGAGCGGCTCATTGTTTCAGGGGAAGACTGCCGGCTAAACAACGACTTTATTCGTCCATTTTGCACAAAACTGGAAGAAGATCTATTGGATGAAGATGTTAGCTCGAAACTGTAAGGACACCCATCATATTCAGAGTTTACAGATGAGGAGCTCATCGAAGGAGGATGCGGAGACAAAGAGAAGAACAGCTCTCCAGAGAGTACTACGCATGTGCGGAGGCATACGTTTCTCGTCTTCAGTTCAGAGGTCAGCACAGCCACAAAACATGTCTGGAGCGACACAGACTGTCTTGGAGGAGTAGCCCGAGCGGACCATGATGAAATATTGGTGAAACTAATGAGTTTTTGGACGATTAATGCAGTCTTAGGAGCGGCGCTATACATGCCCTATGTGCTACCATTATACGGATGTCCGCAGTTCGGTTTTGGATCTAAACATCTCCCGAAGTACTGTTTAGATCAGGAAAGCCTTCTGGGTGAGCATATTGTTCTGCTTCATTACATAAACAATGTGAAAGCTGTCGAAACTAAACTTATCCTTTAAGGGACAATCAGATGATGTATTAGAGGGCACTTCTGCATTACAGATCGTGAGCCACTCCTTAAAACACCTCAGGTTGGAAGTAGAGCAACAATATCCTTACTATAGAGAGGTTTATAGTGTTGTTATTTTCATTTGATAAAGGAATGCGGTCAAAATATGATAAAACTGCAACTGAACCCAGATAGGTTTTCTTTCTTTTATCTCAGACGTGGATTTTTCACGTACCTTGACATGAATCACACACCTGGAGCAGCGTCCTGCAGAGGCGAACAGACAGCGGGAGACGTGACAAATTTTCTGACAGGAGGGTCACGCCTCCGTCACACCAGCTGATTTACGTGTCACACCTATCATCTGGTGACACTTCCGAGGAAGGAAGTTTCTGCTGAAACATGTCAAGGTACGTGAAAAATCTGCATGTCTGAGATAAAAGAAAGAAAACCTATCTATGTGATTTGAAGACATAATGAACACCATTCAACTATGCTACTGAACCTGTTAGCATCGATGCTAATCTCTATAACTGCAGTCATGCCCTGTCGTCATCTCACATGCTGTCTCACCTCTTCCTGCTCTAGAATAATTGTTGTTGGTAGGATCTTGTCAAAGTGGATCTGCATGTGTACATACATTGAGTCAGGCAGGTCAAGCTGCTGTGCAAGGGTACAGTTCAGATAGTGATATATAGAAATGACTAAAATAAGTTATCTTTAGTCTACACCTCATATGTAAAATGCATCTTTGACAGTAACAGTAAACTCAAGTCCTTTTAATGCTTAAACACTATTTTACTGAGTTTCTGACAGAAAACCTGCTCTACTGTGGGATATTTTACTCTGAATTTTACGATTAATATGTGAAAAACTCTGCAACCTTGATTCAAATACATAGAGCTACAATATTTGAACTTATCATACCTGCAAATATGTTATTTAGCTTTTGAAGCATTTATCTGCCAACACCAGTATCACATATCGGCATCTCTAGTAGCAACTCAGTGAATTTTAGCATCAGACTACGTAAGAGACGTGATTTGGTGTTGATAAATGTGGTGTGGCTTTTGGTGTCAAAGGAGCTAATCTGTGTATGTAAGAAACTGCTATTCTACTGGATTTTTTTTTAGAAATCCTTCTTGCTGGTTTAACAAAGAATGGTTTAAAGTGAGAAAATATCCAGTGTGTGGCAGTAGTATTGTAGAATGGTCTTGACTTACCTTGTTACCTTAAATGCTGATAAAAGCACACCAAACACAGAGAAAGTTGCATCACGTCTTGTTGCAACTAAATTTCTGGATTAATTGAGGTTAATTTCCCCCGTTAGACCTGAAAGCTATGTGAGAGTGGGGCGGACCTATATCCAAGCCACAACATGTGTCTCTATGGTTAGCCATGATGGGTGTTCCTGCAACTACTGTCCATTCCTGTTGTCGAAGACAAGAAGCTAAACAAAAAGTCAGAAAAAGATACACATCCGTTTGATGTTCCAAAACATCCACATGGAGAGTTTGACCAGGATCTCTGGTTGATGGCCCCTCAAATTAAACAATACCTGTAAATACTGATTAAAAAATGTATCATATCCCACAGAGTCAAAGACAGAATACTTTGTTCAAGACAAGAAATTAGTTGAATGATTCATTCTACATCTACACCCTAAAGCCCCGTTTCCCCCAGAGGGTTCAGTTCGGTTTGTCTCGGTACAGCTCGCTTTTTGTGCCATTTCCATAGCTTAAAACTGGGACAGGACCCCTTATAAGCGAAATGTACCGACTTACTTTTTGGGACCCTTCTGTTGGGGTGCCAAGCATACCAATCCGACCCAGAAGGTGGAGCTAGAAACACTGCAGTCTGTTGATTGGTCGAAGGAAACATCCCTTCCCGTGCGACAGCGGAACAACGCATAACCCCGCCATCTCCACTCGTCTTCTTGAAGATAACTCTCGCAGCACACAGCCTTCTCTGAAACAAAGCTTGGTTGCGTTTTGTAACAAAATGCCACATGGTGATCACAAAAAAGAATTGCTGGATGTCTTCCATCATTGCTCTTGGTTTACTGTGTTGTGTTTCTTCTTTGTTGTATTTAATAGCCACTGTGTTGTGCTGCTATGACGTCATGCTATCAGCACCCGGCTTATACGCCGCCTTCCACCTTTAAAAACGCAAACAGGATCAGACTTTACCAATCCAGCCTGAGCCAAACCGTGCCGATCCATACCAGTGGAAACTGGGCTTTAGATTTAATTTTTGGATTATAAAATACTTTGTGTAGGGGTTGCACGGTGGTGCACATGCCCCAGGTTGTCGGTTTGATCCCCGGATCAGGCAGCGCCTTTCTGTGTGAAGTTTGCACATTCTTCCTGTGCATACAGGAGTTCTCACCGAGCACTCCGGCTTCCTCCCACAGACCAAAAAACCTGCTCATTAGGTTGATTGGTGACTCGTAATTGCCCTTGAGTATGAGGGTGACAAGAATGGTTGTCTGTCTGTCTATGTTGCCCTGTGATTGACTGGCAACCAGTTCAGGGTGTACCCTGCCTCTCTCCCAATGACAGAAGAGACGCTAAAAGGGATAAGGGGTATAAAAAATGAATGAAAAAAACTGTGCAAGTTTACATTCATGCAGACAGTAAACTTCTTTTTTGCGTCTTTGGCCTAAAAAGGTAAATTTTCACATTAAATCATGTATAAAATTTGGTGCATATTGCTGCCCATCCTCTAAATGCAGTAACATGATATCTTGGCCCATTTTAGCACATTGCTTTTCATGGTAGGAGTTTGTACGTCCCTGCGTGCTGACTCACAGGCACAAATTCGGTGAAGTAAATGAAGGAAAATGGCAACAAATTAACAAAAGCTGTTTGTGATCAAAACCAAAAACTTTGGAATACATATGATTATTGTACTGTTGACATTATACTGAAGGTTTCAGTATTTTATTTAAAACTGTTGCATCCCTAGAGTTGACAAAGTCAAAGAAGTAAATGTGTGCACACTGCAACAAAAGGGTTAATGTACTTAAGACTTAAATAGACTCAGAGAAAGCAAAAGGAATTGTAAAGATGCTACATCTTAAAGTGAAGTTCCTGAGATCAGAGCAAAGACATTGTGTGATTAATATTCAGGACTCTGAGCCACAGAATCCTGTGTCACCTCCAGTTAATAATATACGAAGATATCAGAGCAGACATCTAAACTATAAAACTTTTAATTAATTAAATGGACTCTCCTTTCTCCCACTAACTGTCAACATGTGGTAACTTCAGAATGACCAATGGGAGCAGAGGGACAGTGCTGGGAGGGTCATCATGTCTGACGGCAGGACGGTGAACCGCTAACCTCGCAGAGCTCTCCTGAACCCCAACACACTCACAGAGGAAGCAGTGCAGCTCCGAGGACCAGGGAGCCGTTTAAACTTGCTGACTTGTATCATTTTTCCCGGGACGTCACAAAAGGCCTCAATAAATCAGCAGGATTAAAAGAAACATATCTGTCATGTTCATTTAACAGCATATTGGACAGTGTAAGTGTTCGACGAGGGTGTCATAACATGGATTGATAGAGCTGAAACCCATTCGCCGGGATTGATGAGGTTTCATTTGATTTCATTACTCCGGATCAGCGTTCAAAGGGCCAAATGATGTGGGAGCGCGAGTCACAAGTCATCTTTGGAGTATAGGCCGACTTGACGCAAGCTTGTCCTCCCCGCGGTGTGTAAGCATGATGGACAATTAGCCTGATGGAGCCTGAGGATGGAGGAGGGTTTCTCAGAGGAGCTCAAGTGTTACGCAGTAAAGATCAAAGTGTGTCGAGTCAGAGCTCATACTCTTGAAGCAGACGCATTAAAATTACAACACCTCTCACTTTATGTGTTCTTATTGTGCCACAGTTTGCCACATAGACTCGTCAAAGTTTTAATTAAACACAACAGGGTCAAATGAAAATCAAACACCAATTCAGTGTAGTGCTTTTCATCACTCTCTGAGGCCGTGTGATCAATCAGGTACACTCACTGGATGCTTTATAAGATAAAACCATGCCATGCCTATCACATGGCAGTACATCCATGCATGACGGTATGTAGACATGGTCAAGACGTTCTGCTGAAGTTCAAATGGAGCATCAGAACTCAGAAGAAAAGGTGATTTTGAACGCTGCATTGTGTTCATGTCTGATAGGCTGGTCATGACTCATCACCAAATGGACTGTTCAGTATATTTGACAAGTCCATCTGGAAAACAGCTGCTAGAACGTGAGCTACTTTGTGAAAAAACTCTGTCAAAGGGGACCGAAAATATCCTTACTGTGGAGAAGTGTGTAGTATTGATAGTTTTTGTTTTTCCATTTAAAAACGAAATACACTCCACATCTGATAAAACTGCTACAGAAGCTCTTTTTGCTCATAGCTTGTTCCTGCTCCAACTCTGATTGGACCGCTTTGGGCTGCTCACAACCAGTGTTGGGGAAGTTACTTTTAAAAAGTAGTGTTTGCTCGTTACTCATTATTTCTTAAAAAAGTAACACGATACTGTACTTAGTTACCCTCTATGAGAAGGGACTTTTCACGTTACTCGTTACTTTCACATTACTTTTACATTGCTTGACTTTGGAAAGAACCCCATATCTGTTCCTAAATGTGAAGGCCTACAAAAAGTTCTACTACAGAGAACATAACAGTTGTCTTTTGTGCTCTTTTTTTTTTTACAAAGTCGTGTCACATGCCCTGTGGAATGAGAGCCACTGCCCAGTGTTTCCACATTTTGCTTCTGAAAAAAGCAACCAGGTCGATAAAAACAAGCCCTCCAGCTATTTCCTTCCCAATGCGATATATTACTTTTTAAATAGAGAAATCTACATGAGGTGGTAATTTACTAAGTGTCGCTTATACTAAGCACACCTGGCAACTTTGGCTATGGCACATGCACTAAGTGCATGAGTGTGTTTGGAGGCGGGCACGATAACCAGGAAACCAGAAAGTAGACAAAACTTCACGTTGAGAAACAAGCCCAAAAATCTTCGACCCGCAGCCGTGACTCACGAGATTTGCGTCCCTTAGACGCTTATAACGAACATACGCTGCTCGTGTCTAATGTGAGCAGCTGAGTAGGCAGCTTCAGTGTCAGATCTATCTGTGGGAAAAGTTACGTCGCACCACATTAAAAAAGGAACTATGCTTCGGTACCAAATTTTCAGTAGTACTGCATTACTTTACTTTTTATCCAGAAAAGTAGTTACGTTACTGTGTTACTTTGTAACACGTTACACTCAACACTGCTCACGACCGTAGGACAAAGGCTAGATGGATCTGCCTGATTACAGACACTGAATAAGGGGTGTACAACTGCTGCATAACGTTAGTTTATTGGACAAAAGTTGTAAAACTGACAAGGATACTCAATAAAAAGATAATGTATGGAGAAATATAGTGTTAGTTTATGTCACAGCAAGCAACAGCTGGAAGCAGCTGTGATGCTGTTTTAACTCCTGTATTAAACTGGGAAATAGGCCACTTTTTCTGCCATGGCGCAACTTTTTTAGAATGTACACAACACAACACATGTAAAAACTAGGGTTGTCAAAACGGTAATGTGGATTAACCCTTTCATGCATGGTGTCCACTACAGTAGACAGATAATAAATTTTATTAAATTTTATTAAATTTTACACCTCTTAGGTTGCAGTAACATGTCCAACAACAAGGTGGAAAAATTCCCAAACCTTTTGTCATATTTTTAAAAACATTATCTTTTCACTTTTTTACCATATCAAGATATTGCATCATAAATCCAAAAAAAGTTGACAAAGGGCAAACTTGCTATTGTGCCTGTATTCAGATTTCACCTGATTTTATATTTTGTATTTTAAATTTTGGTGTAATTCTCAAGTGAATAGTTTGATTAAATAGCATTCATACAAATACTTCAGATTTTGCTTTTCTTTTATCTGCTTTTAATAAATGTTTGTCAAAAACATGTGTTTTTGGATCTTTACTAAGCTACACTAAATTGCTATCTATACCGTTAACGTGTGATGAAGCATTCAACACAAAGTATTCCTTTGTGATTAAATAATTCAGGCATTAAAGGGTTAATCCATCATAATGATTATCTAATTAAATACTTTAATGCAGGTTAACACATCTGTAGGGAAGAATGATTCAAAATCCCTTAAATGCCTCTGGCAATGTGTTTCTGGCAGTTTGTCCCAGTAGACTTGCCGTAGCTCGTACTGCCGTGCATGTCCAAATGGGTAGTTGGTCCCTAAGAACCAACCAACTCGAATTGGAAGACATTAAACAGAATGGTGGCCCTGGTTCTTGGTGTGAAATCTTGATACAAACGAAACACAGGACAGAACCGTGGACAGACATATAGTTATATGCACACTCTGCAGGAAGTAGTTTTTTTCTGACTTTAGTTCTTCCCGTTAAAGTACCACATCAACATAAAACATGCGTCAGTTGGGGATTCTGCTACCCCTTCAGCTAACGCGCCTGCCTGCAACGAACCACCCTCATACAATTAATACAACCCCTGGCAAAAATTATGGAATCACCAGTCTTGGAGGATGTTCATTCAGTTGTTGAATTTTGTAGATAAAAGGCAGATCACAGACATGACACAAAACTAAAGTCATTTCAATTGGCAACGTTCTTGCTTTAAGAAACACTAAAAGAAATCAAGAAAAAAATGTGGTAGTCAGTAACAATTACTTTTTTAGACCAAGCAGAGGGAAAAAAAATATGGAATCACTCAATTCTGAGGACAAATTATGGAATCACCCTGTCAATTTCTTTTCCCACCTGCATCAGATTAGATCTGCTCGTTAATCTGCAGTTAAAAAGGAGTGATCACACTTTGGAGCTGTTGAACCAAGTGGATTGACATGAAGCATGGCTCCTAGACGAGAGACGCAATTGTTTATTATGACAAGGCTCCAACCTGCAAAGATGATCTGGCAACTGCAATCAAAGAAAGTTGGAGCCAGATTGATGAAGAGTACTGTTTGTCACTCATTAAGTCCTCAGTGCCTCAGAAGCTGCAAGCTGTTATAAAAGCCAGAGGTGGTGCAACAAAGTCCTCATGGTGTGTTGAAGTGTTCTTTTGTTTGTTTGTGTTTTATGATTCCACTAATTTTTCCTCAGAATTGAGTGATTCCATATTTTTTACACTCTGCTTGGTCTAAAAAAGTAATTGTTACTGTCAACCAGATTTCTTTTAGTGTTTCTTAAAGCAAGAACGTTGCCATTTAGTTTTGTGTCATGTCTGTGATCTGCCTTTTTTCTACAAAATTCAACAACTGAATGAACATCCTCCAAGACTGGTGATTCCATGTTTGCCAGGGGTTGTATACATTACATATAGATTATATTTAATCATGATTATCTAAATTGATGCAAACCAAAACATGTTACTTTACATATGAATAGAAGTTAAGTGAAAATTTGGTTTTAA
Source organism: Scarus forsteni (assembly GCA_036419115.1). Taxonomy (NCBI): domain Eukaryota; kingdom Metazoa; phylum Chordata; class Actinopteri; order Labriformes; family Labridae; genus Scarus; species Scarus forsteni. The sequence continues at coordinate 1,381,472 of JAZDUH010000135.1, read as the reverse complement.
AATATCTACAATTTTTCATTTATTCTTTTATCTCTTGGTGTGTGAAGGCCTCATACATTAAACATACAAAAGAAAAGTTTTTCTTCATAAAGAGGTGTCTCATAAAAAGGTTTGTACAGTGGTTAAAAGTACACAAAAAGTGCACACAAGGGTCTGCAGGTTTTATGATAAGTTGAAACTTGAACACATCAAATGTGGGGTGAAGGTCACACTTTGCTCAGGAACAGTCAAACTTATGCAGCCATCTTGTTTGCTGGTCACTGTTGAGTATGTAATTCATTGGATAATTATCTACAACAGAATTAAGGATAGAAATTAATTACAAGCTTGAGTTGCTCCAGTATTGCTTGCTGTCATGTTTGGTCCATCACAGCAGTGAAGCCTGTCAGCTGCCTCTCAGAGTTACTGCTGTCTAACAATATTAGAGAGAAATGCGGCTCAGGAAATTGGCGGGGGAGCCACAGAGCGTGACAATCAGGATCCTTTTCCCTTTGCTGTGGCCTTGTATGCCAAACAGTCGCACCGCTGCTGGGTAAGCTGCATCATGACCTCGTGAAAAATGACAACAGGAACCTTGTGTGGTCCATCACTCTGCTTCAGCTATGAAAACTTAGAGATTCATGCCTCAACACGGGGACAAATTCGAGCTGATAGACGCATTAAGCTGATTTATGAAAGATAACCAAAGCTACAAGTTCAAGGCTCGATCTACTACAGACTTGCTAACAGGCCGACAACATTACAACGGGGATGCCGTCAAGGTGTGAAAAATGGAGTTAAAGTGAATATTGTGATGGGCAGGATTCAAAAAGGAGAATTTTCCTAAAAAGTAAGTATGATTAAACTATGATTAATTATAATTACCAGTTATAGGCTTAGGCTGATGGCAGGAGTGAAATGGTTCTTTGGATACTTTGTGCACTCTAGACACCTTAGTACTGCTTATGCCTAAGTCACACATTCCCGTTTCTCATAGCGATTGTGCACGACTGTACACGATTGATGAGGCTGGTGTCATCGCTATGATACGGGAAGAAATGACTGTCTCACCCCTAGACACACCCCGTAAATACACCGTCAGTAGCACTTCTACAGCGCTTCGGGGGCATTCGTCCTGCTCCAGCTAGGTTAATACAGCGATATGATGAGGATTCCATGAATTTCCATCCCGCTGACACGATGTCAGCCCCGCTCGAGCTCAGTTCGCATCACGTAAGCCCTGACTGAGCCCCGTCGCTTGCGCCGTCTTGAACGGGACACAGTTGGGGTACAAACGGATACACCCTGTCATCCTCATAAAGCTGTCAGGATTGAGCCACGATCAGCCCGACCAAGCCCCGTACATGCCACGCTAATACCGTTCGCATTAGGACTGCATTAGGCTTCCATCCCTCTATACTGAGAGCGGCGATTCTCCACAACAGTTTTGAACAGTTCAAAACTGCCGAGACCCTTCCCCGCTCCCTGCCGTTCATCCACGACTAAACAACGCTGATCCAGACAAAGTAGCGCATGCACCACAACCAAAGCATGTTTTATCAGAACTATGACAATCGTGCAAAATCGCCATGAGAAACGGGAATGTGTGACTGGGGCTTTAGGTATTGTTGAAACACCTCAGCTTACTGAAGACAATGAGCCGACTGCACCAGTTGTAAGACAGGCAGCTAAATGTATCATTTAAAAGCTCAAGGCCTTATTCGACATAAAAAAAAGCTGGAGGCCTGGAGCCTATCCCAGCTGACATTAGGCGAGAGGGGGATAAGGCAAGTTTATTTTTAAAGCACTTTTCCTACAACACATGTAGCTCAAAGTGCTTACAGCAGAGAAACAATAGGAAGAGGAGAAGTAAAAAAACAATTCCAAACTAGGCACCTATTAGAGCAGGGATGTCCAAACTTTTTGCCACGAGGGCCAGATTTGGTAACGTTAGCTTTTGTCTCAAATTGTCTCTTACTATCTAATGAAATGTCTTCAATTCAAAAAAGCTTCCAGTTGTTTCAATTTTTCGCCACTTTCGTCCCCAGTTAGCTTGTCGTAGTTAGCATGTTTTGTCTGGTAGTGCTGCTTGACATTGAATTCCTTGAAAACACCTACAGTCTCGTGGCAAATTAGACAGACACAGCTGTTTCGTATTTCGGCGAAAAATACTCCAATTTCCACTTGTTCTGGAATCTGCGGCACTCGCTGTCAACTTTTCTCTTTTTAGCTACAGTCGCCATGTTTGAAATGGGATGGGCTGAAATGATGACAAAAGGTCAGGTGTCAAGTGCTACAAGGATGTGGCCACAGCGCTACTGCCATCTTCTGGTGAAATGTAAAATAGGCTTTTTGTACACAAGTATTTTATAAAGCAGTCAACGGTGCACGCGGGCAGCATACAATTGATTTTACAACAGAGACTGCGGGCCAGTGAAAATTTGAACACCGGCCACAATTGGCACCGGGCCGGACTTTGGACATGCCTGTATTAGGGGAACACAGTGTACACCCTGAACAGGTCGTAAGCTGATCACCGGGCCACATAGAGAGACGGACATTACACTTTTCCACACCTCAGGGTGATCTGAGGTATCAAATGACGTAAGGAATATATATTTTCAGTCAGTGGGAGGAAACGGCTGAGCCTGGGAAAACCCACACATGCACAGGGAGAATTAACAAACTCATCCTGCTAACCTTGAAGTCCTGTCATAAAATTTACCATCCTTTGGTAGAACAGGTAGCATTATGCATTGTTTTCACTGAACTTTGACCCACCTCCCCCTCCACCCCATGGGCCATATGTTGGGAACCACTAACTTAAAAAAACATCCATTCCCAACCGATGGTTACGTCACTCCTTGTTCTCTGGCAGCCTGATTCAAGCAGACACCAGGACATTTTTGTTAAACTTTCTGTGCTTGGATCCCGCAACTTTTTGCAATATTTGAATATTTCAGCATTTTATGCCCTCTTGAACAGGACTCTCACCTCTCTGGTGGTATGCAGACGGATTCCTTCCTCTGTATAGGGAGCATGGACAAAGATGTTTGTGAAGTTTTCACAAGGGAGGTTTGTTGTCCTTATTTGACATTATTAAGAGAAATCCAGCTGCTGCCCTATAGAGATAAACCCAGGTCAAAAGTGTTATCATTAAAAAAATGATTGAAAAAAATAACATTTGGAACAGAATTTTCAATAATTGTTCTTGAATTCTTTGAAAATCATAACACGAAACTTAATTAAAAATAAGTGAAAGAGATTTTTTTCAGTTTACATATACTCTTGATTCAGCTCTGTAATTATGTTAAAGGTGCTATGAGGAGAATCTATTACCAGTGAAATAAAGACTCTGCTACCCATGAGCACGCGCAGCGACTGTCGTAATGCTGCATTCCAGTTGCCTCGAAACTGGGAGTGACATCATCTCCGACTTATCGGCGTTCTAGTTGAAGTCGGAAAAAAACATGCCGATCTACCAGGCTATTGTTAGCTGTTGTTAGCACGCCCTGCGTTGTTATTCACGAATATCACATGAAGAAAGTGATTATCACTATGGCGGCATTTTTGTAAATATAAGTCTAACAATACTATGTATACAGCTGATCTAGAGCGACACACCCCAGTCAGAAGTGCAAATAAATTGATTATTACAGGAGCTAAATAACTGTTCACACTGGGGGCATCCATCTTTGATTGTCAACTCGGGGGTGGCGAGGTTTCAGTTCCCAGTAGGAAATTCAGACTTCGGAAGTTGCTTTACAACTTCTTTTTTCAACATCTTACAGGATGCAAAGCGACGAGGTAATGTATCTCTTTCTAGTTACGTAGCGGTAGTTTTTGATGACAGCAAACAACTTTTGGAAAACTTATTATCGTAGTTTTGTAGCCGGCTATATATCGCTACTTACTGCCCGGTGCTCTAAGATGTGTAATATAAATAATAAAATAATATAAACTATCTCTAGTTTTAATTGTCTTGTTCCTGAAGTTGACTGTCCAGGCCAGTCCAGCCCTGTCCGACCCGACAGGGAGGCTAAGGAATAGCATTTATAGATAACCTATTTAGATGCTATAAAGCTCATCTTAAAGTGTGTATTTCCATCAGGCATATATCTAAAAGTGAGACTTTTTTGTAATTACTGAGAAACTCCTCACAGTCTCTTTAATAAAATATTTTATTCTGTACTCTGAAGTACATTTTACACCTCATTTTTTTAGTTGTAGGATTAATATATTCAGATTCAAATCTTATGCAGTTATTTTGTTCACCCTCAGATCTTTTATTCACTCTCAGATCTTTTTTTATTCAGTGCCATCACACAGGTAAGAAATGCTCTTTATCGATGTTATGCAGTGGAAATTATCTTTATTATCAAAAAATTGCAAAACTTTTTAAAGGTAGGGTCATCAGGAGAAGCAATTGCACCTATATTGTCCCAGAGTTAATGCAGACTGATGAGTCATGTCATACATGATCAATGCTGACTACTCAAAGCCTAAACCCTGGTTTGATAGTGAAACTAACATTAATACTTATTATATATTCACTGACTCTGGTTTGTCTTGTTTGTTTGGTCTAAAGGCTAATTTAGAAATGGAATAATCTGCACTTCTCGACAACAAGTTGCACAGAAAAAGCTTATAAACCTGTAATAATCTCCAAACAAAACTTCAAAATAAAAAAAGTCATTGTATCAGCTGGTTTTAGAGCTAACAGACCAATCAGAGCTGAAGGCACTGTTTCAATAAACAGAACAGATACTGTCATGGCTGCTCACATCTGCCCGACATTTCCTTCAAGTTTGGTCCACTTAGCCCGTTTCCATAATTCATCAGTTTATTTGCATGTTAATTAGTGAACAGACAGAGATATGTCAGGATTTAATTGCTAACAGGACTGAAAGGTCAGTTCAGTCATCAGCTTATGACGGCGTGTGACAGCCAATAAAAACAAAGCAGAAAAGCGTGTGGTAGAATAATCTGGGTCTAAGTGGCCTCTGTTTGAGCTGCTGTCATCTGAAGAAACCTTTAACTCTGATTAAAGAAGGGGCTTCATTAGAGGAGGCATGACTCTTGTTATGTATTTACAGGATGCAAACATGAATTAATAAGATGTATTTACGCTGGACGCTGAACTCATCCTGCTGTTTTGCTGTCAAGGCAAACTGCAAAGTCTCTTATGCAACGGCAGAGTGAAGAAAAGATTATAAATGAGACTTCTGAGAAGAACAGAGGGGTTTGCTTTTAAATCTACCTGAAATAAAAATACTTGATGCCTCTGAAAGCCTTGTGATTAACCCACTTTTAAGTTAAAACTGGGGTGGGCAACTGGCAGCCCAAGGATGTGACCCTCCATGTCATTTAATGTGGCCTGTCAATCCTTCCCAAAAGAAAAAAAACAATGAAGAATGAGACAGAGCAGTCTTATGCTGCTGCACTGTTCCATGTCTGCTGTATTCATTATCATATTATTAAGCAATAATCCTTTTATCATTCACCTATTCATTCCATCTTCCTTGAATAATATGTAACTTATAAGCCTTGCTCCACAAAGATAACATCCATCTCAAACTGGTGTATTTTCCTGTACTCCAGTGGCCTCTACAGTCACTATAACTCAATCCAATAGAGCACCTTTGGTGATATATCTTTATGTGATTATTCTCGTAACCTTATGTTTTTATTCTTCTTCATCCCAAAGGTGATGACGGACCAGGAATGCAGGAGGATCACAAACATGATTAGTGGATTAACCTGCTGCTGTGTTTCAAGCTGTCACTTAATTTAGTATTCCCATTCATAACACAGGACAGATTACATTTGTCCAGAGAGGCTAGGCCTGTCACGATAACAAATTTTGCTGGACGATAATTGTCAAAAAAATTATTGGCGAAAAATGATATTATTGTCAATATTATTTTGATGTTTTTTTTGCATTTTTTTATTTAATGTAATTATGATAAATGTCATAATCAAGTGAGTACACCATATCAAAAGCAATAAACTTTAATTTCTTTAGAGTATTTAACTGTAATTGGAAGGTCAAGATCTTTTAAATAAAATAAATTTAACATACAAAAAAACAGATAAAAATCCAAAGAAAATAAAATGGGCTCTTTTTTAGGAAAATTGCATGTAAATAAAACTAATTATACTAATCAAAAACAATAAAAAATAGACCCTGTCTCTGTAAAAAAAAATGAAACTCCAATAAAAACACACAAAAATAAAAACAATAAAATAAAATGGAGTTTATACAGTCCCTGGATTGTTTGTGACATGAATGTTCTCCCAGTCAATTTGCACTGTCTGTCAAATGGTTGTAACACTGCTGGCTTTTCAACTGTATTGAAAGGCTGCAATAGTGAGCACACCATTTTGTGCTGTTTTATTTATAATTACTATGCCGACCAAACGCCTCAGTAAGCATCAGGATGAAGGCTCTGCTGAACCTCCCCTTCTTCGTCGCCACTACTTTCAAACAAATACGACAATCAGCTCGTCAGTGTTCATGGGCTCACACCTTATTAATTCTGTTTAAAACCAAAATATTCCCACACTCGGGCTGTGGCAGCCTGCTTAAGAACCATGTCTTTCGTGCCATCATTCATATTGGCATTTGTTCCCTCGTTTCTCCTCAGGACGCTCACTTCAGCTCTCTCTGTGTGTTCGCATGAGCGGCCCCTCCTCCCCCCAAAAAATTTTATGTTTGACAGATGCTCATTCTGCTATAAATCCGCAAAATCCGCTAAAGAACCGATGCACCCCGGCGTTAAGATAGATGGACAGAGTGAGTCATCTTCTCATTCAACCTCTTTGGTAGAGAGAGAGGAGGAAAACAAACACGCATGCGTCAATTTATCGAGGCTGGCAAACTTACCGAGGACATTTTTATTTATCACTCGGTTAATTGATTTATTGATTATCGTGACAGGCCATCGAGAGGCTGTCACACGGTGACATGTACTGATGCGCAGTCCGATGGCCCCTGTTCTCTCTCAGTTGCTGTGAAGGCAACAGCGGCTCTGATCTTCTTTGCCACAGGGTCTTTCCAGCACACCATGGCAAGATGGCGGGGATCAGTCAGACCACTGTCAGTTCGGTCCTACATGCAGTGACCTCTGGTCTAGTCAGACATGCAAATGAGCACATAATTTTTCCATCAACACCCAACAGCCAGCTGGAAATGAAGCAAGGCTTCTTGTCAAAATGTGGATTTCCCGGGACACTGGGAGCCATTGACTGCACACATGTGCAGATGCCCGCACCAGATACCCAAGCCATCACTAATGTGAACTGTAAGGGAGTCTACTCCATTAATATCCAAGTGTTCTGTGACTAAAATTGTCTGGTGACCCGTGTATGCTAATTTGTGCTAAATTTCGCTGGGTCTGCTCATGACTCATTCGTCCAGGGGAATTCTGTCTTCCCTACAGTCTTTCAGGGAGACACCCTTCTGGATGGATGTCTGCTACATGACAATGGATATCCACTTAAAACGTGGTTGATAACGTCATACATACACCACCAACAACAGACCAAAAGTACGTTCGATGACTGATCTGGCACTGCTGAAAACATGGTCAAAAACACGCTGAAGTGCTCAAAATGGGTTTAAGATGTGTCGACTGTATGGGTGGCTCATTATTATACAGCCCTCAGAGTGTCAGTGCATTCTTTGTCACATGTTGCGTGCAACACAACACAGCCTTAAGCCATGGATGCCACAGAAGAAACATTACAGGTCTTTGGATGGAGAGAGGCCAAACTGCATGTGCTGTAACAGCAGGGAGAGCAGCAGAGTGCACAGGAGAGGAGGGACCACATGACTGCACAGCTCTGTCCGTAAATGTGAGTATATGGCTACCAATTATATATGTTTTGGCCACAAGTTACTCAGACACATTAAAGATACACAAAATCATTCATGAGAATATTTTTATTTATTCAAGGACATCACCTTCCTCTACCTCCTTTCACGCTACGACTGCTGGTTGGAGAAGAAAGGAGGGAGCCTGAGGAGAGCCGTCCTCTCCTGGTCCAGGGTCTCAACAGCCACCTGCAACCAGGCAGGGGCGGAGGTGCAGGTGCAGCGTAGGGCAGGTACGGTGTACCTGTGCCTGGTCTATGAAATTAGAGTCCTATGAGTTTATTCTCGTAGCTTGATTAGATTACTTGTAACTCTTAACTTAATTCTTGTAACTTCCCTTTTTATTTTTTTGTGTAATGCTAATCCTAATCCTCCGTTGTACTTTTGCAAACAGCTGGCAATGATCTTGTTTTGCTGGATTGATATTAAAAACTATCATAAATATATGTATGGGTGTTGTCCACAGTCCAGAAGAAAACTCTTCATCAATTTGTGCAGCAGTTTGAGAAGAATGAAGCAGGTGAAGTTGAAGTGCAGCTACACTGATGACAACCCACACATATAAAGCACAATCGTTGTGTTGAGATGTCACTTGTTGACTTTACTATTCACATGGTCCTTGAGTGTGTGTCAGTAAAGTCAGATGCCCTTCTCCAGCCGGCTGTAAAGCTCCAAGTGGGCTCGTCAAGGACGCGTTCGCTCCTCTCGGCCTTGTTATGTCTCAGTCCGAAAATGGCTGTGATCCCTGGATGGCTGTGTGAGTGCTGGAGTATCCACTTAAGGCTAAGCCAATCTCTTCCTTTTGCATATCGCTGAAACATCACTTAACATTTCACCCCAACACTTCAACTTCACTGTGTGATAAAAGTGACACATATTACCCACTAAAGGAAATGGGAGCATGAAATGGCCCATAAATCCTAACAAGCACCCCTCTCTCCGGAAACATGCTGATGAGTTCTCTAACTTGGGTCTAAATATTATGACTCGCTGAGGATGGGTGAGAGCGGGGATGGCCACCGGGCAGATTGCAAGTAGTTTACTTTTTGACAAATCAGACACAGACATGTGGGGATAACATCGGACATGACGGGTCAAGAAAAGATGTAGCATCTGA